>BGPR01004000.1:28855-65951 GCA_013235015.1 Araneus ventricosus
TCATAACTGGTTTGTAATCTGTGTTATGATATAAAATGATGATTCTTACCATATAAAAGTTGTATGCTCAATATGGAGAGAAAGAAGGTCTGGTTCCGAGATGTGGAGAGAAAGATCGAAAGGAAAGAACAAATTATTGAAACCAAAATAATAGAAGGTACATGCTGCTATGATCAAAAAGTATCGGGAATCCCTTCACGAAATAAAAGATATGAATTTATTCTTCAATATTTATTATATCGCCAACAAAGTAATTTCCTCCACAGTAGTGCATATCAACGTTATTTCCAATCCTGAAAACATGCCTTAAAATCGTTTTCGTAAAAAAAAATTCAGGGTTCAAATTTAGTTAATATCAATTGACTCAAAACGGAGACCACGCAGAGGCAGTTTCAACTGTCCAAATAAGAAAAAGTCACGAGGTGCCACATCGCGTAATTACGGAGCTGTGGAGCCGTATTTATTGATATTTTTTTAATTCAACATTCACGAATAATAATGACACTGTGAGAAGGCGTATAATCGTGGTACAAAACCATAAATTATCTCGCCACCATTCAGGTAATTTTCGACGCGTTGCTTCACGCAAACGCCTCAAAACTCTCAAGTAATATTCTTTATTGACAATCTGGCCATTTGGTCAAAATTCATGATACTCAACAGTCAAAGAAAATAGTTAATACACACTTGATTCGATTATCTATCATCTTCAAACATTTGATACCCCTCAAGTACTCTTATTTTTGATAAAAAATATTCGTTAAAGGATTTTTGCGACATTTCAGTTGTTTTTGTGGCAGAAATTGTATTAAGGGGAAAAATAATTAATGCCTGTTCTTTGCACAGTTACATTCGCCATTTTGAAAAATCAACGAAGTTAAAATTTATTATCTCGTTAAAACAACTCTGTTTTCAGACGATAAAAAGAAATTGCCAGATGTTTATACACAAAAGTTTGCAAACGATTTCTACTATGTACGTATTTTAAATAAAGCATTCCTGATAATTTTTTATCACAGTACCACATTCGTAAAATAAATATGTACTTATTTGTAAAATAAAAATAATTTCGATGGCTCCTACTTAAAACAAGTTAATTCGAAGTTAGTTCAGTTATATTAAGTCCCATTTTAAAGCACCATGAGGGCTATTTGAGGACATACCTCGTTATTTTGATTCATGGTCAGATGACGAGGATAACACATGAGCCGACACCCTTTTTCCCCAAACTTCTACCTCATACCAGTAGAAGGACACCTGCCCTTCAGCATCAGATGTAACGTATATCAGGCCCACAAACGCGCGGATCTTGTGTGGAATCTGGTTTCGAACTTGACATCCTCTAACACCAAAGCCAGATCACCCTGGACCTAGGAAAGAGGTTGGGGAGGGGGGGGGCGTTGGATAATACGGACAGGTAGAGTCATTTGCTTCTTTGCTATCACTGCGCTCAGCATATTACCAAGCACTGATTTAGATATTATGAAGAAAACATTGTAACCGTAAAGGAAATTCAAATATAGGTCTTTTTATGTAAGAAATATTTTAAGGAAAAAAGTGGTGCAGTTTTCAAGAATCTAGTTATATATTAAAATAAACATTCCGAAAGAAAAAAATAAGTTTCTAAATCATTTTTTATAAAAATTTCATCCCATATTTTTGCGAAATTCTTTCATTTCATTGATATTATGCGTTGCTCTTCCAACTCTGTTTGGAATTTCTAGATTATAGAACATACACCCAAGAAATAACCTAGATGAGAAAATTCTGCTAAATCTAAATCATGATAAAGATACAAATTAGGTACCATATTTGCCCACATATGTTGGAATTCTTATTGCGTTCTGCTGGTAAAACTTAAAATCTAAATGAAGATTTAAATAGAAGAAAAAGAAGAAATAAAAGAACATCTAATTCAGACACAAATTATACGTGTAGTTATTACTTTAGTGCTTGTTTCCTGATGAATTTTTTTCTCCTTTTCAAGTTTAGTTATATTTTTAAAGGAATGACAATTTAAGTTAAAAAGCTTTACGTCCCGTTTATAAACTTAAAGATTTTTGAAGAAATAAAAAGAATAGAGAGATTCACTCACATATCATAACAGCTGTTAAACAATGATCTTTAATCAAACTTCACATTAGAGATCCGCGGTGGCGTAGTAGTAAGGTGTCGACCATGGAGCCGGAGAGCTAAGTTCGAAACTCGATTAAACTGAAGATCCGTCGTCCATTGGGACTGTTGCACTTTAAATAATACGTAAGGGGTCAAACGTCCTCCCGCGGAAGTGTGGAGAGGGGAGTGCCAGCTCATGTGTCGTCCTCATCAACTGACCGCGGTTCAAAATTACGAGGTCGATCCCAAAATTGTCCTGGTGTTACTTCAAAATGGGACTTTAATATAACTAAACCAAACTAATCAAAGTTCATATTAAGAAGTAAAGGCTTTCTTCAAAAACATAAAAAAGTTAAAAGTATTCCAAAAATAAAAACAGGTGACATTTCAAGGAATAACGAAAACTCTACGCTGTGGCATTTCGCCAATTTTATTTACTGAATGGTTCAAAAAACATTCCCTTAAATTCAATGGAAGATAATGAAGCATATCGAGATAAATTGGTAGGATGGAAACCGAATCGATAGTTTCCAGTTATCTAATAGTTTTCTAGAAATGAAGGAAACTGAAAGAAGATTTTGAAATACGAAACTTTCCAAAGAACTATTTTCTCAATGACCATATAAACTGACATCGATATCTTTTTGCGGAAAAAATATTGGCATTTTATGTAATGCGTCAAGTTTGGGAATGTAGTTAAGAAAAGAATAGATTGATTCGTTCAATTCGAAAAAATAAAGTTTTATATCACGAAAAAGCAGATATATCGTGTTGGAGTTTTAAAAATAAATTTTTATTGGAGTGAAAAAATAATAAATTTTAATCCTCTGAGCGGTTAGCTATTTTCAGCTACTAAATTTAATGACCTAAAAATTTGCTTTTAAAGTGAATAATTGCATCTTTATTGTGTTTAATTAAGTCTATGAAATCTTAAGTATATTCTATCCTTTTTAGTTTAAGATATTATACATATAAACATGAATTATCTGCTTTTGAACTCAATATGAGAAACGGAAAAATACGTGCAAAACGCTTAAAGGGTTTTAAATTCTAAAATCTGGAAATAATGTAGTCATTTCACATAACAACACGTCAGTTCACACAACTCAAATGGCATATATCATAATGTCATTTCTTTTTTCCACGTTTTTTATTCAAAGTATACAGAAAGAAAGTATTGGAATCGATTTTTCCAAAAATCTTCACTCTCCGAGTTGGAAGAAAACATTTTTGGTATTAAGTCTGATGGTCTGTTTGTGATCAGGATAAATGAAATAAAAGATTACACGAACTAGAATACTGCAATTTGGTTTCATGATTTTACCACCAAAATTGTAGAACTGCATCAAACTTCGGACGATATTCGTCGGAGGGAAATCCGTTTGTCCGGTCGTGTCTATGGTAACACGATAAATCAGAAACACAACAAGCGAGATAAATAAATGCTGGTGCACAATCTCAGATAGAAATTGTAGATGCAATCAAATTTCGGACCTGATCATCGGTCATCGATTCTCTTCATTGTATGACGAAGATAAACACGAATCCGCCATATTGTATAAGTATATGGGCAATTATAGGATAAAATTTTCACGCACGTTACAAGATGCAAAAAATTATAATGGTTCCTCATGTTTGACGTATGGACGAGTTTTCTGGTTTGTTTATTTTGGGTTCACAGACCGTTTTCCAGTAACCCTCCGATTTTAGCAATCGCCAAATCCAGTTGGATTTGGATACTGTATCAACCGCAAAGTTCGAATCAGTTCTTTCCTTAGTATATTAAGCGTTGAATTTTGTGTTCCTTGAGTTTGTGTTATCCTTATTATTTAAATCGGTTTTTGAAAAAAAGCTCTTAAAACGACTTAACTCCAAATGGAACGATTGTAATTAGCTAAATCGTTTGGTTAAAAATTTAACCGCCAGTGATTATCTAAATCGTTCGGTTAAAAATTTAACCCTCAAACAAGCCTTAGAAGTAGCCGAACAAGCCATAGCAAAAAAATTATGACGGCCTTTTCACAAAATTAGGCTCATATTTTAGGTAAAAATTTAGAGCTACAGCAATAGGAACATGAAATTTAATATTTTCAAAGTATCCTTTAGTCATACCATTAAAAAACTCTACTTTAACCCTCTGATTCCTAAGACTATTAGAATAGAGAGACCTCAAAATACGGGAACGTCCGAGTTTCTCTTTCAAAGATAAGGAAAATTCACTTCCCCTCTCAAAAACCACAATCATAGTTGTCACTCTCCGAATTCTAAGAATCATATGTTCCCCAAAGCCTTCTGGGTGAGCCACTCTAACGAAGAAAGTGCGCGCTGCGGGTGTGAAATCAATCACACTTAATGAAAGGAGGTGGAAACTTCACAGTGATATTCGGGCGTCCATCGTCTTTAGCTTGAAGGGACGGTTGGGACGTTCCCGTATCGATAGAGTTAAACATTAATTAACATCTTTAAACAGAGTGCTGAAGTTTTAAAGATTCCCACTGACTTAGCAATACACCTGAAGTCGGTGGTTATGGCGGAAGTCTGACTTTAATGCAAATACGCAAAACAGAAAATTCGTCCATGTAGAATGAACATGAACTGATTCCGTTTTCATATATTCTATATCTCAGGCAATCGGCTCAGTTCTGAATGAATGCATATAACTGACTTTTTCAAATATGATTAAAAATTACGTGCTTACGTTTTATTGTCTAATTTCGTTTGTTTCAATTTATTAAAAGGAATTGTGTCAAGCAAATTGCAAAAAAAGAGATAACACTATGAGAAAAAGTTGCACGAGTCCATGCCAACGAATATTTGAAGAGCTAAAAACAATGCATAATTTCTTCCTTTAAAAAGTTTTCTTATGATAAAATAATTACTAATAATAATTCAAAAAATAATGTTATGCATATTTTGATAAATTAGTGGACTATAACAACCCCATTAGCACAAGTTACTGTGCGATATCTCTACGACATTTTTCAGATATTCTGAATGCCATACAATATCGTGAGGATATTGTGGCAATATTGTAGAGCATCTTGTGCTAATAGGGAATTGTTCCATATTTACTTTCTGCCAATAATATAAAAAAGAGTTGGCTCAGTGATCGCCTTATCGTAGTGTCTCGGATAGAAACCTGAGGATCTTGGGCTCGAGATCCAATTCAATTCATGTGTATATAGGACTGATTCAAGTTAAATCTGTCGATGGTTGAATTTATACTGCTCATGCACCGTCAGAACTGCCAACCTCCAGATTCGAAAAAGAGGTAGACATTTTGAAATATACATACACGATCACAAATGCGCAGCAGGGCCAACATTTACTTTATTTAACTCGTTTACAAATAGGCTGGAGGGGGCCTAATGATACAATCTTTTATTTTAGCTATATTTTTGTCAAAATTTTATTTTTTTTACAAAATAAACGAAAATGTATAGATTTTTAAAAATTGCTTAGCTGGTTTTTTAAAATAATCTGATCAGTTTTATAAAAGACACTTTTTTTTAGTCTTCACTCTTCCATACATATTTTAAATCTAGATAGTATTACCAATATAAATTTTTTACTTACCTATATATATTTTGTACTTCAGAGCTTTAATTTATAGATTTACATTTCTACATATATGTATTTCTTGAATATAGATTTTTTTATATTTACAGTTGACATATTTATAGTTGAGTTCTACTTGCAAATAAGTGATATTTACAAATTACATGAAAATGTACTTTTACTGCTTTAAAAATAAAATAAAAATGACAACCAAATGCTTAATTTCACTTGATACAATGACTGCAACAACAAACTGTTTTCCTATCATCATTGGTGCATTATCTGCACTTATGCCAAACAATTTTCTAATTGAATATTGTTAGACTTCAATTCATTTAATATCAGATTGTCAATATTAACTCCTGTACTGTCACCTTCTAATGCAGAAGTTGACAACAAACTTGATTCAATTTATTGAGTTTCTTCATGCCACCACCAGTGGATATAATTTAAAATCACCTTTATTGTTACCATCAGTAGAAAAGGCAAATGTCACCTTCTTTAATATAAAAATAATAGCATTTTTCTCAGTTTTTCCCATTTCTGCAATGATTGTTGAGGTTTTTGTACGTTACAACCATACTTCTTTGCGGTCTCGCTGTCCGGAAACATTTTGCGAAACAATGGTCCAGCATGATTGGCACATGCAATTGGAAGGCTGTGCTCCACAATAAATGCGGTAAATAATGATTCTGCTTGAATAACACCATGATCATTGTGTTTATTCACAAAATCTATTTTTTATTCGTGCCTAATATCCGAGCATTATCCTAATGTTTTTGCCGTGCGATATGCTTACAAATGTCATACTTGCCTCTGCAAGCAATTGAAAAATCACACGGGCAAATGGTACAAAATGCATACGATCTATCTTTTTTCGAAGCGATAATAAACGAATATTCCTCGGAATAGGCCTTGGTAAATACAGTCTGGTATTTTTTTTAGATTCTTTCGACGACATCGGATCTGGACTGGTGGAAAAAGAAATGCACGCACACACAAAAAAAATATTTCGGCGATAATCTTAACCTGACACGACAAGATCGGCAGAAAATATACTGTCTGTCCACCACGAGAACTGTGGCAGCCAAATGTCTTGTTTACGGCGGTCGCTATAACAACTGGTTATGCTAGGGAAGATCCATTTCGAATGGGAGAAATCCGACGGAAGTCGGCGTTTTATTTTATTCTTGGCGCCAATTTGCGTTGGTAAAAAGAGCAGTTGATCATTTGTCTTATCGGTTCCCATACATAGTCCATTTGGCGCTAAATACACCAATGTAGCACATTTGAATTAACTTCTACCAATTAGAAATGGAATCTTCCTACAATAACCTGTTTCTATAGAGACTGCCATAAACTAGATATTTTGGAGGCAGTCAGTAAACAAATTCTCCCTGTTTCTCCCTAGTGCGCTAAACAGTCAAAGCAGCGCATGCGCTGAAAATTCATGACGATAGTTACTAGTCAACAAGCCTGGACAGGTTACCGCGGCAAAGAGCTAATGAAGAATCCGTAGCGGAATGACGTCACGCATTCGAAATTTTAGGAGAATGTGGTCGCGGCAAGCGCTGGATTTTTCTTTCGCCGCTCTTTTACTGCTTTTTAAAATTATTACTATTTATTTGTTCCATTTTCTCGAAAATACTAAAAAGCGAGAGGAAATCGGTGAGAATTGGGATGCGGAAGAAATTGATAAAAAGCTGGAGACTCCCGCCAAAAGGGGAAGAGTTGGCAGGTCTGCACCGTCCTTGTTTTCTGACTATGATTCAAAATTCCGAGGTTCATCACCAATAGCCTCCGTATTTCAAAACGGGGTGTTATCGGAGGCCATTTTCGAAAAAATAGTTGTGACTTTTTTACCCCTCGTTTATCGAAACTAAATTATTTAATTTGAGTTCCTTTCAAACTGATTTAACATTAAGACGTACTTCTCTAAATCGATGTCTAGTCCATTTAAATATCTTAAAAGTGAAGAAAATTGTAAAGGCAATCTGATTTTCGAATAAAATATCTTTTACAACTATCCGGCAGTCTCCTATACTCATGTAAGGAAGAGAGAATGCTTTTCAACAAAAACTGTATCTTATCTTGTTACCGAGATAATACCACGCTATAAATTTTCAATTTATAAATGTTTATATTTTAGGAAGTTAAGCCTCAATGTATTAAGATTTCATATTTGGAAGAATTCCCAGTGTCATTTTCTATACAATTTCACTACCATGTTCGAAACATTCAGGTGTTCACAAATATTTACAGTCCTGTGTTGCAGAGAAAGCGTATTTTCGCTTTCCTACAAAAATTCTCATACTTTCGATGATGTTTGAATACATTCCCAAATTTAAGTGACATGAATGCTTGATAACTTTCATGAGATGTGTAGGAGTATTTTAGATAACATATATGTTTCGTCAATAAATCATAGAATTTAAATCCAGGTCAAAAATTAACTTTGCGATTTATCATAATTGAGTACCGATAAACTTGTATTTCTGAACCTGAGTTAGAATTTTTGAAAATACCTATGAGTCTTGACGGTATTGCCAAATTTTATATTAAATAACTTTCTACTAATTTAGTTTTCTGTACGATATTTTGATAAAAAGCGGAACAAACAGGTTCCAGAGATTTTTAGTTTTTTATTATCGAATATAAAATAACTTTCTTTCTAAAATCGATATTTAAATTTTTCGAGTCCTAATTATATAGAAGACTTTAATACTAAATAATTCTCTACAAAAATCAGTTTTTCTAAATATATTTTAGTGAAAAAAACAATCAAAGTGTTTTCACATTTTATTTCATTCTTTTCACTATTGGCAATAAGCTTGCAGTAACTCATTTTTGAGCTTTTGTAAAATAATTATATAAACAAAATTGCTCTTTTAATAAAAGCAAACAAGAAACACTAGAAGACTTTAAAAATAATACTTATAAACATTCGCAGATTTTTAAAAACTTCGTTGGTCTAGATTTACTGCTTAAAAACCGTTTATTAATGAGCTAATGAAATTAAAAATTTTAATCCGTATTGTGGAACTAAACCGTAAATAGTATGTCTTAAAACCCCGAAACAACAGGATAAAATAAAAGAATGGAAATATGAAAAGAAATCTAATATAAATATATATTTAATATATATATATATATACTACTATAATATATTATTTATACTACGAAATATCCAGAACTGATTAAATAATTCTTGTATTTAAGCAGAAAACATGATTTAATGAAGATTTTACGGAAAAAAATTGAGTTAATTAATTTTATAAGTATGTTCTTTAAAACTGATTTTAAACGTGTAAATAATAAACGTGTTTAACTGCAAAATTCGAAATTAAATTGTTCTGGAAAGTTAATGTTTCCATACAGAAACTTCAGTAACTGAAAATTGTTTTTATAAACCGAAAAATACGTGAATAATTTGTTGTATGAAGATAATGGACTACGGAAGGTATTTTACACAAAAAAACGAATTAATTATTATAATGCAAAATTGATAGTTAGTGAACAAGAAAATAAAAGAATAATTTAGTTAGCGCTAAGAATTCAATAAGATATTAGTTTGATATATTTCGATGACTGTAGCATATATTCAATAGAGATATCCCTGCTATTTTCTGTAAAATATTTACACATAAGCACATTATGTATGCATATAAGCATATTTACTATCTTTTTACTGTTGATATCTAAAATTCACTCTATTCAACAATTTTTCATGAATATCTGAATATGCCTTTGATATATGCTCTCAGTACTGGGCCAATACTAATTTCTTAAATATGCATGCTACATACAGCTGATGATACGCGTGCCGAAATTGCAATACATTCTATCTGCTAATAATATATAAGTAGTTGAGTTTTCTGTCTTTCTTTCCTTTTTATTTTCTATCATGAAACGCAATGCAATAAAAATGCGACGATAAAAGAAGAAATGTTTATGGTTATCTCTTAACAACGATAGAATAGATACCCATTTATCTGGATCCTTTATTTCCTTATCGAAGAATTCTCTTTATGCTTAAAATTGCACATTCAATTCACATTCCAAGAATCGAGTTTCATCGAAATATGTGTGCTGTTTCCGATAATTCATTCAATGGATCAGGCAGCTGGAGTTGCACTTTTCGCATTTGTAGCAGCTGTTCTCAACTTTTTACTGCATGTGACGACACTTCCCAAGTCAGTTTTATACGTGACCCGCTTCCAACGACGTGTACTGGAATTTGCCCTCGCTCAGTAACTTCTTTGAATCAAATAACTTCAATGCTTTTACTAATAATATACGGTTAAGATGGACTTATATCGGGTTCATCTTAAGACGCACAAAACTTAAAATGGATGTTTAATTTTTGTAGCATTATTAAGCATTTTTCCTCTTATATTGTCTTTTCATCAAAT
Source organism: Araneus ventricosus (assembly GCA_013235015.1). Classification (NCBI taxonomy): domain Eukaryota; kingdom Metazoa; phylum Arthropoda; class Arachnida; order Araneae; family Araneidae; genus Araneus; species Araneus ventricosus. The sequence goes on from BGPR01004000.1 coordinate 38,941, forward strand.
GTTTCATACTTATTAAAATCAATGGAACATTAGCGAACCATCTTAAAAAATATAATGAAAGCATTTTTGATACAAACTAGTAACACAATAGAGTTTTGAAATTCAAAAGAAACTAAAACGTAGTGAGGACACTGATGAGGGCATACAAAATTCATGCATCGGTATTTATTATTAGGAGACTAATATTCCACTACCCACACAATGATTCCACATAATGTCCAATGCCTACTCTATCTTTATGCGGCCTCATTTGCAATGTTTGGTAAAATCCCACACGTCTATCCTTTTATGTTTTTAAAACAAACAGTGCGTTATTCTCTTGTTTCAGCATACTTTGAAAGCGTACACCATGTTTTCTCAATATTTCTCAGCTTAAACATCGTTAATTAATATTTTTCACAAACCTTTTAAGCTTCATCTACCCTGAAGCACAATAGATCTGCAAATAACTTTATTCTGTACTAGCAGAGTACCTGGCGTTGCCCGGTCTTTTTCTTATTAAAAGCTTGTTGGAGATGAGAAATATAATAATGTTATATGAATGATAATAATGAAATATAATAATGCTTGTTAATATTATTTTATTGACGGAATTTCGCCCAAATTCTGCTAAAATAATTCGCGAATTCAAATTATAACAATTGCCTTTCTGTTGATTATAGAGTATGCTGAATTTCATGTCTTTTTTACATTGTTAAGCACATTTTGGCCATTATTTTTCTTTCTAGGAACCCTGGAAATACAAATTTCATGCTATTTGACCCTTTGGTTAAATAACTTTCAATGACTCGCCTCGTCCCAACTCAGAAGGCGATGATTTTAGGCCTCATTTGCCACCATAGTATTTTTAGTTGAACAGTGAGAAACATGCATACTAAGTTTCATCAAATCTGTTACAGTTGTCTGAGCAAACATCCTTACAAGTCTTAGGTTCATCAAAACTGTTACAGTCGTTCTGAACAAACATCCTTACACGCCTTAGGTGTAGTCGCTAACCTGATGAGTTTATTATAGAAAATTTAATCCCACCGTAGTTTTAGTTAGACTGGCAGAAACATGCGAATCAAATTTAATGTCATTTGGTTATATAGAGGCTTATTTAGTACAATTGCACCGATTACAAATGACTACAGATTTCTGGTGAACAACGGTAGGAAGAAACTATTTGGACACCATACAGAAGGAAGCTTAAAGTTTGGTTTGCGTACGTAGTAATTGTGTCATGCGATTTCCCTTGGTCGCACGGGCAACAGCAGTGTGGTAGTCCATTTCAGTTTCATTTGAAGTATTCTCTACTCTCTATATGCAGTGGCGACGACTCGGGGCGGAGTCAGTCGCTCCCTTACTATTTTAGGCATAAATTAAATTTTTATTTCATCTTAGCTGCTTAAAACTATGAATTATAAAAAAGCAACACAGTACGAGAAAAATAGTTAATTTTTTAACTAAAATTTTAAATTTTGTTGTCTACTCCCTATACTCCCGTGTCTTTTAGATGTCTATTATTTCCCCCCTCACTTTTTCCACCCAATCGCGGCCACTGTCCATATATAACGTTAGTTCATTCACTATCGCAAGCAAAAGAGGCGTTGAAATAAAGTCTATGGCATATCCCAACGGAATAAAAACACAAGAAATAGTTTCAGAAGCTTTAGATAGCCATACACAGAACAGGTATGTGGCTGCGAACAAGCTTCAAAGTGTATGACGTGAAATGAAATGTTGCGCGGATGTGGACAGTGTGAGCAAGAGAAGTTACATACGGCAATTATTACGTACTTAAACTAAACTTTAAACTTCCTTCTGTAACATTGTGTTCGAAATATCTCTTCCTATTGTTGTTTAGAAGGAAGTAATAGCCATTTGTAATCGTTGCAATTGCTTTAAATAATCCTGTATATTTAAACGACTCAACCCTACTCTAGCCAGAATGAGGTCGGTTGAGGTTGATCTACAGGATGTTCGAGAATTATATGACGCATTACAAATGTATGCAATAAAATTACTGGGAACGGTAGCTTTGTCCTTATGTCTCGTATTGCTAACAAGTCTCCTAAAGTTTTGTTTCACAGCATTGTTTATTCCCACAATCCGATAGATGGAGCTAGATGTGGCCTGATGTGAATTGTATAAGAAAATTTCAATCAGTAGTCATATCATCCGATCTCCAGATTTAACTTCTTTGGAATTTTTCATGTGGGATTATGTGAAAGATTTTGTATCAGATGCCTTGCGCTAATTTGTATGAACTGAAGTATCGTATCACAGCTTCTATTCACTCTACAGCTTCTCAGATGCTTGTAAATGCATGGTGTGAAATCGAGTATCGCTTGGACATACAACGTGCAACCAAGAGATCTCACATAGACAGTTATTAACTTTTGTATTGCTATAATAAGTTAGTAAAGACATTTTGTTACTGTATGTTCTAGTTTTTATTTTATATGATTTTGTGATGTGTCCAAAAATTCTCGGACACCCTGTGAAACTATATAAAGAGCATAAAGATAATCAAATAAAATTAAATTATGAATTAAAACAAATTAAAAAATAAATTTAAATAAACACTACAAAATTTAAACAATGTTTAAGTATCGCTCAATATGCCGCTGCATACAAAAATCAAAGGAAGTCAAAAATTATTCAAAGAAAGTAAAAAAACAAACAAGAAATATACTCCGAGAGAATAGGATTAAATAAACAAGGAATACATTCTAGTCCACATTTTCAAGGGCTAAAGACTATATTCGATATGGATTCAAATTATTTGGGAAATTTTTCTGTAAGAAGCTTGACTTTCTTCTGAAAAACTGTAACATTTAACATAAACTATAACTGTAAAACTATAACATTTTTAATATACGGCTAAGGATCATGCATACCAAGTTTCATTAATATTGTTTAGAAAATTCGGAAGTGATGCTTAAACAAACTTACATATACATGTTGAGTATCATAAACATAAAAAGATAAACACAAGTTTAACTATGAGTTAGGCGCAACTATGTCAAAATATCGGCTCTTTCACCATTAAACCTCAAACCAGCAAAATCAATCTTATTTTGGTTTCAATAATAGTCATTGGCATACATAAATAGTACTTATGAATCTAGTGAAATTTCAATAAACTAGTTCTTTTATTGCTATTAATAGCTATTGAAATATTTAAGCACTCAAACTTAATATAGTATTTAGTTCGTGATTATACCCATTCATTTTAACTTTAAAAGTCGTAATAAATGAAATATATTTTCTATTAAGTGGATTTTGAAACGCAAACTATTCGCTGAAATTTTTCTGCAAAATTACTCGTTACAACCGATTATCTGCATTTTAAACTAACTCAACTGAAACACTTTTTCTAAAAATACCGCTTTTTTATTATCCGACTCAAACATTTCTTTTCAAAAAAGATTATAAATTAGCTGAACTATTAAATGAATGACTTCAATTCAAATAAAATTACTTTTCAAAGAATACCTGAAGTTCCACTAAATGCTTAAAATATTTAAGGCATTTCATTAACTTTAAAGCATTGTTGAAACATTCACCGATGGTTCTTTCTGGAAATTTTTCCAAGAAAAGCTTCTTTCTCATTTCTTTGAAAGTAGTTTATTTAATCTCTTCAACTGTCAATTTTTATAAACGGAATTTCATTTTTTAAAAAAATAATTTCCGAAAAGAGAGTAAAATGTGAAATGCTATTGAAATACTTTTGTTAGTCAATCATGACCAAAGACTTTCGAGTTTATACTTAATAAACATCGATCGGAATAACAAAGTCAAACGCAATTTATAATAATATAGTAAGCATTAACTTTAGTTTCATGAGAATGTCAATTCTCTATATAAATCTCTCTCTATCACTAATAAATCTCTAAAATATAACGAATCTCAACAACTGAAGATACACCTAATTTTTATGAAAAATATTTTTGAAAGTTTTTATGGAGACTAATCTAGAATTTCAATTTTTCACAGTTTAAACCCTTTTAATATTTTTAAATTTATTTCAGCATGTTTCATATTTAAAAAAAATTGAAACAGCTTAAATTTCCTCAATTTCTATATTTCCTTCGAATCATATGAAGAGTCAACTAAACTAAATCTCTGCACGAAGATAGCGAATAAAAAACAGGCAGAATTACTGTTTCACAAGTTATGAGCATGAGTAGAGATATTTGAATTTCCTTTCCATCACTTCTTTTTGAATTTTTTTTTTCAGGATAAGTTTTCAGAAAAGTTTAAGCTTTCAAGAGAGAGACGGCTGCATAAAATGAATTTAAGTTACTCACGATTCAAGTTTTCTTTTTTTAAAAAATGAGATTGTATAGGCGCTTCTGAATTCTACAATATTTGATTGTTACAAAAATGGTACCGATTAAAAAAAGAAAGTTCTATCGGTTAAAATTAAAAAGTATATGTATCTGATTTTAAATTCTTTAAAAAATGCAAATTCTAAGCCATAAATATCTTTTATTATGGATTATAATATTTCAGTGACATATTCTACAGATTTACTTAAAGAATTTTAAAAATAGTAAAAAATAAGCTGAATACTGGAAGAAAAAAATCCAAATTTTCACTAAAATATTGAAACAATATAAATATTCAGTACTCCTTAGGGTATAAGACTTGAATAACTTGTTGAAAATATTCTGACACTAATCTTCAAAAAAATATTGACACAATTAAGATGACAGAAATATTTTACAAATAATATAAGATCAAATAATAATATTTATTCCATAAATGCTTAAATGAATCCTAAACATATTTTAACTGAATGAAATTATTTTAAAAAATTGACACCCATTGACTATTGACGGCAAAACATGATTTTCTTCTTCATGTGAAACTTCCATTTTGATCAAGTATTTCGAAAAAGCTGAGTTTGAAATGGTTAAAAATTTGAAATCCGTTCCATCATACTAATTTGATAGTTGTAACCAAAACGTAAATCATGTAATATTCATTTCAAAACACATTTCTTCTGAAATATAACCAATAACCAATTAAGTCACGCATTATTTATAAAGAAATTGTCGTTCACATATTTTATACTGAAACCGTGAATAAAGATTTTATTCTTAAAAAGATATCTATCTTTAACGAACTATCATTAATTTCTATAAATTATATGACATTAACATAAATTTTTGACTTGTGAAGTCCTTGCATGTTTGAATGGAAAAACATTTTCGAAGTATATGTTGTCTTTTTCAGTTTTTAATTTATGACTTACGTATTTTAAAAGACAGAAGTAATTATAAATTTACTCACCCAACGATGAATCATACGCATTCATGTATTCTGATGACATAAATTGTGTAACCAAAGAAGTTTTCCCAACTCCAACTGTGCCCATCATGAGAACTTTTTTAGGTAGAACTGTGCTCGGTTGACCAGATGAACACGAAGTAGCTGAAGATGCACAACCAGTACCACCAGTAACATTGGAACCAGTGGAAGCGACACTGTTATTGCTTCTGGAACGTTCTCTGTACAAATCTCCTTTATTCACGACATCGCCTTTGGAAGTTATGCAAAATTGTCTCAACATATAGTACTTATCATCGTCCATTTCTAGCGGCAAACTAGGACGAGGACTCACACTCCTGTCCCGCCTTACATATTGGTGAGAAGTCCTTCGACTCCTTGGTGGCAAAGGGTCAGCACAGGGTACACTATTGCCTCTAGGTCTGAAATCGTCCCAAGTATCCATTCTATTCTTTTTAAGAGCCCTGAACGACAAAGATCGACTATGGTGTGGACTCAAGGATTTTCTCCGTCGTCTTCTATGAGAATGTTCATTGGACACCGTCAGCGTTTCGGAAAACCTCCTCGACAGAACTTCAGCTTGTGGTCTTTGCACCGTGTACGCCAGGGAGTTGGAATACTCGCTAGGATCATCATTCCAAGGACTGATAGAACCAGGACTAGCTTCATCGACTGTAAGTTCTGGTGCACTTCTTGGCAAACGAGTTCTGGAGTCTGCCTCGACCTTCAGCAAATTGGTACTATCCTTATTGCCCTCACCTAGGGGATACAGTCCACCTGGCGTGTTGAGAAAACGATTTCTAACTCCTTTCAGTGCTTCAGGTGTGACTGGTATAGAAGCTGATCGGTGCCTGGCGTGCGGAGGCGAACCATAATTGGAAGACGCCCTGCTAGGAGAACGTCCAGGGGATATGTTGGGAGATTTATTGGGTGAACGGTTTGGAGACAAAGCTGGAGATCTTGCAGGAGACAGAGCAGGTGAAGGAATTGGAGATCGCATTGGTGATTTCAGGCCCTCCATGTTGAGAATTTTTTTTTAAAATTGAGTTGTATAAATTTTTAACGGCGGAAGCAGTTCTTTACAGTCGTATAAACTCTTTTAAAATAGTTTTCACTTTTATAAAGATATAAAAACTCTTGTTTTTTATGATATGTATTTAGAAATATCACTTTTGAACAGTCTTGGATATATTTTGATTTTTTTTCTAATGTTATAAAGTTTATTTACCTACTCCAGTACAACAAGGCGAGACATCAGCACAAAGAGTAGGTCTACAAGTATTTAATTAGAAATAAATACAGACTTCGAATAACTAACAAGACTGTTATTTGTTATTTAGGAGTATTATATTTTAGGTTACGAAATAAAAACAAAAATTGGATAGACTTTATTAACTGACATCAAAAGTATTGTTTCTGAAATAAAATTAACTCAATCCGATTAACTTGGAAGGAACTATGTAATCAAAATATTTACTTTCCTTCGCATAATTCAAAATATTGACTAATTAATGTACATATATCCATACATAATCATTTGCTTTTCAGAAATTATATTTTTGTCTAGTTTAGAATAATAATCAAATATAATAAATACTAAACTGTATTCCAATTATACAGCAATCTGTCATAAGAAAATACTGATTTTGTTGATGTTTAGCAATATCACTTTCAAAAATATTTGCTTTGAATGCAGATTCTTTCTTCTTTGTTAATAGTAACTGCGTTTCTAATGAATGAAAACACTTTCTTTCTTTCGAAGTAACGGCTATGTTGTAATTAACACGCTCTTCATGCAGAAAATTTTCGCAAAAAAATTAAAATACTTCCGTATAATTTCCAATAAGCTTCTTAACTGTATTTAGCTTCAATGCTCACACATTTTCAAGTTTTCAACTCGAAACTTATCCAAATTTTAATACAAAGCTTAACTTAAATATACAAAATGTCTTTTGTTCCCTTTTTAGTTAAATATGAAAAAATCGAGAAATAATTCTCACTTGCCTTTTAGTTTACTTTTCAACAACATTTCATAGTTAACTCAAGAACTAAGCAACTTCTTCGAAAATCTTATCAAATTACGAGCAAGTTTCTCACAACATGCTGTCCAAAACTAATCTCAACTTTTCATTAATTTTTCTAATACGTTTTCTATTATTCCAAATGAAACCAATCTCTTAGAGCCAACAATAGAGAAAGATACACAGTTTTCAAAAAAAAGAACACCTGCTTTTCAATTATTAAATAAGCAAAAAAAAGAAAGAACACAAATTTCTCCCTTACTGAAAAACACTTTCCGAAAGTGGTACCAGCAGGTGGCTGCAGTCAATCAACAAATTGTATTTTTATGTTCGAGAAGCAGGCGACTCTGGTAAATCCACGAGGAACCGAATGTTCCTTTTTTATATTCTCTCCTGGAAACCGTACCAGGCACAAGTCACCGTTCGGAGAGGCCAGATCGTTTGGACGGCCGGTGCTCGAGAAAACCGCGCGAACTCTGAGCTGGCGTAGGGGATTCTTGTTCTCCGTGAGTCCACTAGGGCGCACGTGTTTAAGGGGAGGGCGCAGCTGTTGTGCGGGGTGTAGGTGGGAGGGGATACCTGTAGATGCGGGCAGTGCGCCCAAGATTAAATAGTGCGCTGGTCCTATTGTAGGGATTCTTCCTTGCGTTTGAATTTTTATTTTAGTTTCGTAACGGCGTTTTTCGTTTATCAGGTTGAGGTAGGAGTTTAAAATAACTTTCAGTTTGGTAATAGATTCGATGTTTTTTCTTTGATATCGTACTACTTTTGTTGCTACCGGTATGGATATCTTTTTCTAATTAGCGGAGCGTGATAGTTAAAATATTAGTCTTTTCTTTTATCATTGCAAACTAATTTCAATATTAATTTTATACCTAGGAAACATTTCTAAATTTTTGGTAGGTCTTTCTCATGGCTAGATAAAACAATTAATTGTTGGATTTTTGGAATTTTTCAGTTTCTGTTATTATTTACATAATAGGTGATGTCAATGAAAATATTCAGTTTAAATATTGCTTTGGTTCTTATGCCGTATACTCTAATGCAAAAAACACATGACTGTAATTATATGCGAATAGAGAAGAGGTAACTTATGAAAAAACTTAAAATGATTATGAAAAATGAATATTTATGAAAAATTTGAATGGTGAAATTCCTTTTTATCCTTTTTTCATTTTATTATTATTATTTTTTCATGATTTTACATACTCAAAGACTCTCTACTTTCACCGATAATTAAAAAAAAAAGCTCTGTATTTAAATTTTTTCCTCTAATCTCTATAATTTCATGCAATTTTTATATATTTGCATGAAGACCGATGCCATTTTACAGGAGGTTATATTATTTTAAGTACGAAACTGAAGGAAAATATTTCAGTTTTGTTCATAGTGATTTTGAAAAAAAGAACTCTCCTACACTTTATGTTGTCTGAAAATTTCTAAAAATTATAGGTTCGATTTTGGTATAACCGGCGATTCCCAAACTTTTACAGTATTTGTAGTATAGAAGCATTTTGTAGGATAAAGGTATATAAGTATTTGTAGCATATATTTATAGTATTAGTGAATTTCCTATGTCAGTTTTATGCGTCTTTCCTTCTAATGAGAAGGATAGCAACTAAATTTCGGCAACAACTTGTAAATAATGTCTGCATTTTTAAATAATTAGTGTTTTAAATAATTAGTCTATTGAGTTATTTGTAGATTTTTTTTTGAGTCAAAGGTAATAAGAGCTTTCAGAATTTTTCTTCTGAATTGTTTCTTTTGTTTAATTGGTATAAATTATGACAATTTTATGATCAAATTTACAATCCAAATTTAAAAACATAAATAATAAACATAAACATAATAACTACTTTTATCAGTTTTAAATACTGCATCAAGATGAATGGAACAGACCATAAAACCATAGTAGATTTCATATTCTTTGTAGACAACAGATTTCTTTAAAATTGTAAAATCTTTCAATAAACCCCATCTAGCTGTAATGTTTTGTATAACTTTTTCACGAATTTCGGCATGAAAGTATGATATCGCCTTAAATAAACAGTTTCCCTCACCTACAATAGGTATTTTGCAATATTTTTGACACGCCATTTTGATGTAACTGTTGGGATTATTGAACAAAACAAAAGTCATCGCAAAATTAAAATGTTTTTTTCCAGAAACAACTTCATTCTCTCATTTAACAACGCTTCATTCCGTAAAGGTTTTTTAACAACAACTAATTTTCTTGTTGCCAATCTAATAAAAATAAATTTAGAAAGGAAATAAAATCGTTTGCTATTGATTATAAATTAAATATTAACTAAAACAAAGATAATAAAATTTATAGAGATGTCTTAACAAAATCGTCTGCTATTAAAGTTAAATTAAATTGGAATGAAATGTCACAGAACTGCACAAAAATGAAAATACTATTTTAAACTTACAAAAATAAAGCGGAACATTCTGCTTCGTTAGTTATTTGAAAGAAGTGACGTAATAAATTCGCATAATCAGTTCATTTTTTGAGGCTCAGGAACACGATACTATTTTGTAAATAAATCTCCGTTATTGCCAGTAATATATTCCGTTTATTTTGCAATATCTCTGAAAATTTAAGGGTTCTGGGCGGCAGACGACACTTGATGACATATCTAGACGTCATAAGCTTTCATATGAAATGAAAATTGTCGAAATCCGACGGGTGGTTGTGGCTGACGAATTGTCTAAAGGTTTTTCCCCATAGAAAATGCATGGTGGAGAAATGTTTTTTTCGATTTCGTTCGAAAATGGGTGGGTGGAGGGCAGGCAACCCATTACGACATATCTAAACGTCATAAGCTTTCAAATGAATTAAAATTGTCTAAATCCGTCGAGTGGTTGGGGCTAGCGAACTGTCCCAAGGTTTTATTAAATTATTTTAAATATATAGATTTATTTTTCAATTTTGGTTCTCTATGTCGTATTGTTCCCTAGATCTTAATGTTGTCTGCGCTTGTCTGTTCTGAATAAAGAAAAAGTAAGAAACTCACAATTTAGGTTTTTGCCTTTTATTTTAAATAAGATCAACAGTCTTCAGGTTTATAGATTTTATGAGTCTCTGTTGTTATTATCATTATAATTGTTAACAATTCAGGAAAATTTTCTGTTTTAGTTTTATACAATATTCTATAATATTTCAAAGGAATTTAATACAAATCTGTTATATCGTGTAACTTTTTTTCAAAATACACAAAATAATTTGATTTGAATAAATGTTACATGAACAATTAGTTACGTACATCAAAGTTTCATAACTCAAATTCAAATATGAAAATGTAGAATTTTGTTAGTTATTGGAAGTTTTACGTTTCAAATTAATTAAAACAGTAATATTTCTTTTCATATATTACCATTTATTACATAAAAGCGACGGATTTTGTATTTCGATCACAATCCGTTGCAAACTGCCGTTAGTTTTCACTTTGACGTTGGGAAAAGCTAGATATCGCATGGGGCGAGTTCTGGGCAGCAGACTGGTTTTTGAATATATATTCAGAATTTTGTGAACTTGCAGTACAAAACTCAACACTCGTAATTGCTACTAAGCTTAGACTAGAGAATGAAACATGTTTCGATGATTGTAATTGCTACACAACGAGTCAAAATACACAACTGCATTGTAGGTTTGTCTGATACCTTTTTTAAAAAAACATAAGCGCCTCTGTTAATTTTTTGGAAGAACCAGTACATGAAGTGAAGCAAATGTAATAATCTTTTGTTTATGTCGCGAATCCCTAAATTGGCTTCCAGAACATCTAGGTTCCCTTTATCTACTTCGTTTCTTTGCTCTTGACATACTTTATGCAATCATTTTATGAAAATATGAAGTATGGCATATGACAAAAAGATCAAAAGTAGTCAAATGTCAGGAATTAAGATTTAAAAAAATATTATTTGTTCAGTTATTGAATCGTCTTGATTTTTTTATATCTGGTAGCCAATAATAATGAAAAGCATCAACATTTTAAATAGATCAAGGATGCTTTTATTGTATGAGACTGAAAATAAATATGAAAATTTACTGTTCTATAAAAATAATATCCAGTATAAAACCAGTCTAGTAGTGTAATGTTATTTTGTATATCCGTCGACTCTTTTTCAACAATCAATAACAATAATCTGATAAACATTGTTTCATTCTTTATCAGATTAAATTTTTGTTGCTACAAGAAGGGCGATCTGGTTTATTCTGGAACAAAGAAAGCAGGAATTAAATTATTCAGTGTTCTGTATTTGTGTGAAAAAATCCAGAAATCTATTTCGACAAACTAAACAAGTATAATTTTATTTATATATTTCGAAAGATAAAAACGAAAAAAAAAAACGAACGAAACGGATTTTTGCTATTTTAACCTCTTTGAGAACGATCGCAAATTTATAACAAGTTATTATAATAAATTTATAACAAGTTATTATAATAAATTTATAACAGGTTATTATAGAATAAATTTATAACAAGTTATTATAATAAATTTATAACAAGTTATTATAATAAATTTATAGCACGTTATAATAATTTATGATATGAAAAACTCTAATAAAATGTTCCAAACTAGTACCACACCGACGTGTCAGTCGGTAGCTAATAACCACAAGAGTAGGCACGTACTTATGACGGTCGGGGGAGAATGTGGCAAGCAGCTGGCACTCCCGTATGACAGTCGGCCTCAAAGGGTAAGTTCTAAATCTTGAAAATCAAACGAAACCGGTGTGAGTACTCTTCTCTTGATTTTCCCATCTGACATGTGTGTGTTCAACCTAATAGCAATGTAATACGGATGGGGAATATGGTGTGTGCCTGCATTGGCGTTACACCGGCATAAGCTCTTCAATAAATTTTGAATTTTGGTAGAGGCCCGACTTTGTGCCGGGGGCTCTCAAAAAAATATGTGCTGGGTGCTTAGCTGTCTAGTGCTGCTGCTCCTCTGTAGATTCGTCAGATCCACCGGCAAACCCCTGCTTTGTTGTTTCCAATGATAAGAGATACATGATTTACAATGCCTGGCTCATACATAAGGCTCTGTGGCGGCGACATAGTGATACAGTGTGAGGTTACAAACTATTTCCCGACAATACTGAAAAAAGAAAGGAATAAAAGGAAAAATAATAAAGAAAACATGATGATACTTTACGGGAGACTTTACAAAGAGTGGGGAAAATAAAATGCAATTGTCCAGTGGGTACATGAGCTTCTATAGCAAACACTCAAAGATGAAGGTGATGAAGAGATGACTATGATATGTACAATGAGTATGGAAAGGGCCTGAAAGTCTCTGGAGGAGCAACCTAGTGTTCATGGGCATTAGGAAATGTCTTCTGGATCCTGTTCAAAGATATCCTGTTGATGAAGAAACAGGAAGGATAGGAGAGACTTCACTTCTTTTGTCCTGTGCTTGTCCTGCAGGATCTGAAGGACGGATTGACCAGGACGGATGAGAGACCTTTGGCTGTCGAGGAGGGGGCACCTGAAGATGTAATGCAGGATGTCGTCATCTACGTCCTCACCACACCGGCAGTTGCATTCTCGAAGGTTGAACTTCTTGAGGTAGTAGGGACAAAGGCCATGGTTTGTGACTACTTGGGACAATTGGGGATTGTCTATACATCTGTTGGTCTTAACTTCTGGGAAGATGTTAAACGTAAATCTTCCTTTCACATTATCGTCCTTCCAGCGGTCCTGCCACTCTCTGAGGAGGAGGTGCCGAATTGATGTTTTAAGTGACCTTTCTGGTATCCCCAGATGTATGTCGACTGATGGTCTGTCGCTTGCTGCTTTTGCTGCCTTGTCCGCTACCTCATTGCCAGCAACTCCGATGTGGGCTTTGACCCAGTGTAAGGAGATGGTTCCATCTAACAAGCTATTGATGTCTTCCACTAAGTTGTTTTTCGAAAGATAATCAAGCATGTATTTTGGATCTCCAACCTTCGACCGATTGGGTTTCAATTTGAAACAGATCTACTACAGTTTTGATGTTGACAACATCCCAAATCTCACTTATTTAATTTCGGAAGTTTTTGAGTTATTTCATTCATATACGCACTTATAGACGGACTACTAACAGCCAACTCTTTGACGGATTTATCTCTATAGATACGGGAACGTCCCATACGCACTTCAAGAAAAACGAAACGTCCGAATATCATTCAGAAATTTCCACCCTCTTTCATTAAGTGTGATTGATTTCACACCTGTGGCGCGTGCTTTCTTCGTTATAGTGGCTAGCCCAGATGTGTTTGGGGAAAAGGGGTGTTTTCTTAGAATTCGGACAGTGCCAGCTGTCATGTGGTCTTTGAGGGTGGGGAAGTGAATTTTTCTTATCTTTGACAGAAGAGCTCGGGCGTTCCCGTATTTTAAGGTCCCTTTATTCCAATGACCTTAGGTTAAATAAAATATTTGATAAATATTTAAATGTTCTGGTGTTAAAAAATTATATAGCAAATTCCATACTTCCAGCTGGCAGCGTTTCTAAGTGATGTCAAAAATTAATTTGGTTGATAACTTTGGTAGATGCCAAATTTCAACCGTCCAGCTTGTTGAGATTGTTTTACCGTGTTCGAAGACATACGGAATCTCAAAAAGTTTCTTCGGACTCGGGAAGGTCTAATATGCGGAGATTCAACAAAATTGTTGAACAAACGGAAGAATGGCAGTGGATGCAAGAGGCACAGCAGTAAACAGGAAATAAATCTTAAAACAAATTTATTAAAAAGCACCACCCCTGTGTAAACAACTATTGCACAAGCTATCAGAAGAAACTTTTCTCTTACTTAAATTAATGGAATGTAAATGTGAGTACTTTTCTCCAATGCAGTGATGAGACGACTCGTTGTCTGATATTCAACCCGTTTATTTTCTTGCTGACATGGAGATATGATGCATTAGAAATATTTTACATTAAACACTCAAAACTATTCAAACTCCACAAATACGCATGATTACTTTAATATAAGTTGGACCTCTATCTTCATGCGTTCACCCCTCGTCTCGCTATATATGATCCTGTCTCAAAAGAAACCATGCCACTTGAAATCTTTACTTAAAATACTCCAATTGTGCCCTGGAAAACGGTTGACTCCTTACGTTGGAGCGTTGCAGAGTGAACAGACGTTCTCACTTAAAGAAAAAGCCATCTGCAGAAGAAAGGTTAAACCTTAAAGGGAAGGCTCCCCTCTCTCACATCCGGTCAGGGTCAACAAACGAACCTTCCAACCTTCCTTCCATTACTTTTACTGGGGAATTCACAACAACCTCTCTTCTTGTCAGCAAGGGAAAATTTAACATCATATATGCTGCTCTCCTTCATCGTTACAGCAATATCGCAGTATAAGACAGCACATACACAGACGCACACACTTATAAAGGGAACTATTTGCATGCAACAAACAGAATGACGAATCCAGTGTTTATACAAATATAGCGTCGCGATACAGCTAGTAAAAGAAAGAAACAAGGCGCTTCTTTGTCGCATTAACTATGAAAATCCTTTCAAAAATCCTAAGGTCAAATCTTTTGACGACTGCGATACTTTCCAAGTATACGTAGAATAAGAGAAGGTAAAAATTGATTCTTAGCATTTATAACGACATTTATTTGGACGTCATCTTATACTATAGAGAATCAACTCCATAAATACATTTTGAAATATAAAGGAGTTTTCTGTTTTGTTTATTTGGGGTATATAGAATATCCGTTATACCGACCGACTTCCGATATAATGCTTCGTCAATGGGAATTTTCAAAATTTCAATACTCTGTTTGAAAATGTTAATTAATGTTTAAAATAGAGTTTTGTAGATGCTCTGAAAATATTACATTTGACCTTATTTGCGTAGGTTGCTCCACAATATTCATATGACTTCTCTACGATGTTGTGAGGCTTTCAGAATATCGTAGCATCATCGTAGAGATATCGCAAAATATCTTGTGTTAATTTTAAGTATATGTTTACTTAAAATAAGTGGCTCATTTTGTGGAAAGGCTCCCATAATTGCTCGTTATTGCTCTTTTTGGTGATTTCTAAAGCTTGTTTGGCGGTTACCTTTTTGCGAAACGATTTAGATTATCACTGGCGGTTAAATTTTTAACCAAATGAGTTAGTTAAATACAATCGTTCCATTCGGAATTTAGCCATTTTAGGATCCGTTTTCTGCAGTTTGAAATAAAAAGAATTTAACTAACTCAAGAAACTCAGAACTCAAAGCTTTTTTACTAAAGAAAAAAATGATTCGAAGTAGGCGCTTGAGATAGAATACAAATGGATTTGGTGACTACCTAGGGGTCTATTCTGGTACCCTCGGTTGAGTTGGGAGTTGGGTTGGGTTCGTTTGTTAACGTGCGGAACCCAACCGGGAGTAACAGAATAGACCCCTTAATCAGAGGGTTATCGGAAAACGATCTGTGAAACCAAATTAAACAAAACAGAAAACTCATCCATAGGCATTTTAGCAACAGATTCATGAATAGCATTCTGTTTCTGCGTTTTTCCAAAAATGTTTATTGTCTTAAAAGTAGTATATTGGTTCAATTTAGCACTTGCAGAATATACATACTTAAACAGACGTAATTATACTATGGGGATCCAACTACGATTTCATGGATCACTGTCATAATATGAATAAAATATATTATTACTGAATTCACTATTATAAAGTGTACCTAATTATATGGTAGCACAAATAATTTTTTTCAGATACATAAATAAGACAGAACGGGAAGAAATTATATATATATATATTGAAGGTGAAATGTTGCAAGAGAGTGAGTGAACCGTTAATTTTAACATTTTTTCAGTGAAAGAAAATCTAAAGGAACCGTAAAAGAAATTCAAGAAAATTTTTTAATAATGCTCGGGCTGAAGTATCTGTATTTTAATACCATAATAAAAAAGCTCGAAAACATTTTTGCTCAGATAATGGCCGTTTCGATAGAAGTTGAGATGAATTTTAACATCACTTTTAAAAAGTTGCCATTCAAGGAAAGTCAAAAAAGTGTTAAAAGCTTTTTCAAGTATAGAAAAATCTTTCCAAATATATTTTTAAAACTATTATTTCTACTCTGTTGTCAGATAGTGTGTCTTCCACGCCTTGCATTTTTTTTTTATAAAGGGATAGTTTTTTTTCCTTTTTGACATGTATTTTATTTTAAAATTATCTTCAAACCCTTGCTTTAGCATAAACGATTTAGATTTAACCTTTAAACAAAATTGACAATTTCAAAGCATTTTTAAGCTGAAAAAACTACACACGTCATTTAAAGCGTTTTTCATTTCTTTTAATTATTCTGTTCCAAATATTTCAACATTTTCCTATATTTTGTGTTCCACAATAAAATTTTTATGCTGTGTTTTGTTTTGTCTTTTATACACTGATATTAAGTATCCAAAAACAGAATTTTATTTTTAGAAACTTTCAACATTAAGAAATCTAAGAAAATAAGCTATTTTTGAACCTGTGAAAAGAGATATTTTCTACCTTTTTCCGATGTTATATTTTTGTTCTTTCTAAAAATAAATTTGAACGAAAACTTGAAACATCTTTTAAAAGAGTTTCACCAGGCTTATTTCTCTAAAAATATTTTCTAATGCTGGATACCTTTGAACTGAATGGGAACAGCTTCTTCAAATACAAGTCCCTTGATACCATAGACAGCCCAAAAATGAAAGAAATATAGAATGATGCATTACGTATTTTTAAAAATTTTCCAAAACACTAATGTACATTCTTCATTTCTTTGAGATATGAAACAGTCATAAGCTTAAAATTTTTTTCTTCAATTTCTGCGTAAGAATCTCATGTTCATTTCCCTTATGGATAAAGCATTAGAGATTCGAAATTTAAAAAAAATAGCGGTTGATCTATTTTTTAAATAATTGCAAAATTTGCAATAAAACAATTTTGATCAATTACTAAATAATATTTTTATGTATAATTTAAATTAAATGATATATTAATCTTTTTCCTGAGTACTGATTTACGTAAAAGTCAACTATGATTCGCTATTAATTATGATAACACTCTTAAATTTTTCTCTAACGAATATCTGAAGAAATAATTTATAACTATTTTGTATATTCTGATAACCGTTTTGTGGTCTAAAAGTGTTCGTGCAGAGGAATTTGCTAAATTTTATTTTCGTTTAAAGGTAGTAACATATTGAATTCATTTAATATAACAACACTATATCATAATCCATTTGACTACAGCCCAACATATTTGATGCTATGTTATGGTATTTTTAAGTTACATTGGTATGTATCCTTTATGAAACCACTGAGTTAGGGTGGAGTTTTGCACTTCAGTCACCTCAATAACTATTAAATATCAGGAATTTGATATTTGACATAACTATATAATCACAGCCACATGAAGAAACTGTTTCATAGAGTTTATAAT
The DNA here is from genome assembly GCA_013235015.1 of Araneus ventricosus. Lineage (NCBI taxonomy): Eukaryota > Metazoa > Arthropoda > Arachnida > Araneae > Araneidae > Araneus > Araneus ventricosus. The sequence continues at coordinate 56,661 of BGPR01004000.1, forward strand.
GGCCACATATGCACAAATGCTGTGAAGTTATGCATATATAACAAAAAGGATCGTATAGTGGTATTTAAGTTGAAACAGATTACTTCATTTCCTCCTTTTTTTTGACAAAAACTATAAAAATTTATTAATTATAATTGCATATTAGACTTAAAAATTTCAGATTATTTACTTCACAATAACACCAAGGTCACCATATATATATGTATATATTTATTTTACCAGGCCAGTTCCTTACTCAATTTGCTCTAGGCTAAATAAATGCACACAGACTAAATGAGCTATAGTAATTTATGTTTATTAACATGCCTAGATTAATACTATCAATGGAAATTATAGTCGATCGACTTCTTTACTCACAAATCTAATTGATTAAACACTTTTGATTTACTTAGACATAACAAACACAGTTACAAAAAAAATGTATGTTCATAATATGATACGGCTACATGTGATAAACCAAAAAACTGATTCGCTAGATTTTGTCCTTTTGCCTTACAGCAGCCAGAGTTCCACTTATTATTTCTTCACGCGTCTCAATAATCCCGTGATTGAACATGCCTCAGCAAGAGGTCGGCTTTCCTTTTTTTATCCTTTCAAAATTGACAAAGAAATTTAAATCTACACTCCACTGTCTTTAAAACCTTCAGCTTCTAATGTCCATAGGTCCAAAGAGAAACAATAAAAATTCAAAAGGTGTACTTAACACTGTGGCTCTGCAGCAGCCTCTGATGTAGCACCTTCTGGCAGGGGAAATCATCACATCGACACCTGGAATGCATGGGTCCACTATCGCAGCGTCATCTCCCGAAGAAAAAAATTCATCTTCGCAGGGGACCTTCAACTCCCGATCTCTCCAAGAGTCCCGTTCACCTCCTTCGGTGATGTCCAGCCCCCGAAAAAAAAAGATCACTCACTCCGTCTGTCCTCCCACTCCAACCAAAAGGCCGGCTTTCCTACGTCACAGGCAGCTACGTCACTTCCCTCTCGAACGTTCTCTAAAGTTCAGGACCAGATATTTCGTCACCTCACAGCAAAATTTCATCATCCACTCGTATTTTCACTGCCGCGTGACTCAGCAGTTTTTCACTGGGGCCATGCTTCGCGGAGAAACGAAGATCCACTGGAGCAGGGGAAAGGGAAAAGGAACACATTTCATCTCCCCTGCTTTTTCATCTTTTGGCATAAACAAATTCTCATTTCACACACCCAGGAATTTAAGACAATTTAGTCACTATTTAAATAAAGCATAAAATGACAAAAACAGAATTATTTTTAAAAAATCTTTTAAGCGATAAGATATTCAAATGTTAGATAAAAGAACAGACTTTGAGTGTTTTGATTAAACTGTGCTTCGTTCGGTTACGTATTGCTGTTCTAATTCCCTGTTTACAGTATTTATAATCATAGTTCACTTGCCCTGATGTATCAACACACTGGTGTCCAAAAGAATTCTAAAAAATTGGAGTGCCGTCCGCAAGGTATGGGGTCACCAGAACCCCACCCTTTCTCTTTGTTAAAAAATTTTAGAAATTTCAACTTGCCCTTGTTACTCCCTGTACCTTCATGGGAAAATAGAAGAAAAAAGATAAGAAGGAAAACCGGAGAAACAGGTTTCTCACTTTTTTATTAGAGGGCGGTGGGGTCAAATTGGCCCGTGCGTGCTAACGTTTCAGGTCTTAATTTAACCCGTATTTACCATCGTCCTATATATAGGACAGCTCAGATTGTCAATTTTCATAGCCTATATCGCATTTTTTTATTTATGTTCCGCTTCTAAAATATATTTTAAGACTGGTAGTGTTATTTATTATCTTTTTTAAGTTCAATTTTGATCATTTTAATTTTTTAAATTTTGGGTGGCTATTTTTTTTATTGACATGAATTATATTTTTTCTTTAAATAATTATGAGGAAAAAAAAATACAACTTTTTCCATTTATTCACTTATTAAATCTTAGATATTAGTTCTGGTAAAATTTGCAAACAAAAGCTATATTCAAACTAGTTTACAAAGGTTTTAGGTGCCGTCCTATATATGGGACGATGTAGTAAAATCCTATATGCACACCCATACAAAGGCGTTTGAAATTTGGAAAGGAAATATTAGAATATCTATCTTTACTAATTGCAAAACTCAATAACATCTCGTTTGCTTGGGACGTGAACCTGGAGGTGTGTTTGAGTTATATATTTGTCTTTTTCTTTGTTTAAGGATTTAGTCAGTGCTGGCGCTATGTTTTGTAGGGAAAAATTTGCTGTTCGAGGTGTGATCTGATTTTGCATCCGTTCCTTCCAGAACAGTGTGAAATGAGTAGGAGTTTAACTGAAGAAGCTTTGTGGCTATACGCTCTCATACCGAGACAGTGGGGACTCAGGCCGTCTAAAAAATTTGAGCCTTAACAGCAGGAAAGGCCGGTCTGAGGCGGTGGTTATTTGAGGAGGTGATCTTCGAAATCGATAGGAGATGAACGCGGTAGGGTGGGTAAGTAGCTTGATCAGACCACAGCCCAGTTCGAAGGGTGTGCCTTAAGGAAAGTTAGCAGGGAATTGGGGGTAGCGTGGAGGAAAACAACCACCCAGGTTAGGAGGAGTCAATTCATGTCATTTCTTCCAAAATTCCGTTTTAAAGGGCCAAAGAAAAAATTCTCCTCGGATTAAGATTTAATTTCATTGGCCGATGAATATGATGATAATGATTTTTTAAAGTAATATTACCACCTGGAGATCAGAAATTGTCACTAACGATAGAAAAAATTGATGTTGCCTGCACAGCAATGGAACTTACGGGCATGTTACTTTTGATAAAAGATTCAGGTAAGAAACAGATGGAACAATTGAAATTATATAAGGAAAGGATGCTGCTGAATATCTTTTTATCCTTCATGGACCTAATTAGCACCAAAATTCATCAGCTCCTGGATTATTTTACGGATAACGATTTTAGGAAAATCCTTGGAACTTCTCAGATGATGGCTAAAATATATTGTCAGCTACATGTTAGAGAGGTAACAAGCATGTGACAGAAAATATTCCCGTTTTTTGTCTAAATTTCGATGAACTGAAACAAGTTTTGGGTATAATTTTCTGTAAGACTATATCAATTTTACCCAAAGAAAAAAAAATGACTGGGAAATGCTTCTGATATTAGGAACAAGCAGCATTAATCAAATAATGTCAAAGAAAGCGATACTTAGATATCAGAGGTATTTATGCTTCAGTCACAATACTGCTATTGATTCAGATCGCTATTAGAAAGTACAGAAATTCCGGGAATTGTTGAATAAGAATTTCACAACTTGTTTGGGTGTGTTTTCTGACATTTAGTATGATGGAAAGAATAGTCCCTATTTGCAGAAGACACGATTGCAAAATGTAATGAAAGAAAACCCATAATATTTGGATACAATCTAAGATACTCTCATCTTTCAATGTATATCTTTCTCGTATTATGCCATATCAGGCAGGTAAACCAATTCTAAAAATAGTTGTGGCATGACTATGAAGAGAAGAAATCCGGTGGCTAACAAACAGTCGTTGAAAGTTGGATGTCTGTTCATTTGAAACTCAAACTTTTTTAGTTTGTGTGGATCTTTTTGAGTCCTTCAGAACAGAAGCGTTGACTTTGCTGACGGAACAGTTAAGAGATAGAATGGCAAAATAGTATTTAATAAAATTGCAGCTGTTCGATGGATTGACAATAGGTTATTCTATTGATACCAATTTTGAAGACAAAAAAATCTTTAAAAAAAAGAAAGAAAAGAATGAAAGAATGGAAAGCAGAAAGCTAGATATACGTATGTTGTTTTCGTATGAATTTATAAAAAAATGGTGTATGGATTTATTGGAAAATCTCATAAAAACATATTTTCATCCACGCAAGGGAAAGAAAAAATGTAGTATTGAATATTAATTCAAATATGCATTTGACGTATCACTGGTGCACTGGTTTAGAAGACATTAAAACTTTTTTGCTCCAAGAAAACACTGTAGAATTCATAAATTTCATCGACATATTACAATAGCCTACTTGGATTGTGTGTACCTCAAAATTTCAAGAATGAGTTCGGTCATTCAAAAAAAAAATCAGATTAATTCAAATTTCAAGTGAACCCTTCTAATAAATGGGAAGACAACGCCAATGACGCTTGAAAACTGTACAAAAGAAAACCTTAACTATTTGCCAAAAATGTAATTAAGGATTTTGCTTTGAATGTTTCTCACCGTTTCATGTAAACCCAAGATACTTGGCTGAAAGAAGTATAGTAGTGGATTTTACCATCGTCTATATATAGGACAGCTTGTAAGTAAGACAACCGATAAAGTTTTCTTAAGTTTTTAACTTATACTTTTCCTTGATGTATCATTAGGCTGTGATAAATTTTTTACTTGGAAAAATATTAATTTTTCTTAATGTCTAAAATATGGGTTAACGTTAGCGCTATGAGCGTGTACGAACGTGTGCAGCGGAGAGAGAAGAAGAATACAGAAAGGAGGAAAAAAAGGATAAAGTTCAACTTCAGCCTTTCTTATCAAAAATCACATTTGTAGTCATTAAATACAAGTTATTCATTAGAAAAAATATTTATATACTTGCCTTAATTTTTTTTTGTACGAATATTTAACTTAATACAGGTAAGTGTCTAATCAATTTGGTTCAAAGTGACCTCTACGTGTGCTAATGTTCCGAAAATTGGTGCGTGTGCTGGAGGGTTAATATGGATAGTATACTATGGTTCACAATCAGTTGCGGAGGCAACCGTGGACATGCTATACTTCCTCGGAACTCCCATTTTACATTGAAGGATTGACAGTCACACGAGGGGCATTGGGGGGTAGGAGAATAGAAGAGGATAAAGACGAAAATGGATTTCGATCAATCAGTTTCACAGAGCTGATAACATCATAGAAACTTTCATCAATTTTCATGTTTGATATCTATAATATTTACATGCATTTTCATCAAACATAGCACAAATATTCAGGGAAAATATAAACGTTTTCTTAAAATCCCAGATTTTTCGCATGTTTTTGCTTATAATCACGAGATCTTCCTCCAATGTGCAGCTTACAAGAATATCTTGTCAATATATAAAAGACATTGTATTAAGAATTTGATTAAATACTTTGAATATTACAGGAAATATGGCATTTTGTGCATTAATATTTTTTACTGGCATAGTTAAGACATAGCGTAATTTTATTTCTGATTCAAAGCAGATCATATAGGACAATATATAAAATTCGAGGTTCAAACAATGATGTTCAGAGAAATGTGGGTAGTGCACGAAGCTGAATTCTTTATTCTCTCGAAAGCAATGTGGGGATCTGCACACAGAAGATATTTACAATCTGAATCTTCGAACATATACTAGATTTTATGGTTGGAAGTATCCTGATAATTCATGTATACTTATAATTACATATTAAATTACAGTCGAGTATATTGTGGAAATTCAAGTTCATTATCAAATATTCAGTTTGCAAGAACCTAATCATTTTATCTTCTCTTGAGAGTGTGCCGAAATTCAACTCGTTATAGCCGATATCATTATGAAAACTAGCGGTATTAAATGGACCTTTTATTATATAGATGCCTATATATCGACGTTTTTTGTGAAGAAAAATTACATTGCTCTCCAAATGAGCAGCAAGAAATTATTTACTACAATTGCTCTTGCACCTGTGATTATCAAAATTTTTTTTAAATTCAAATTTTAATACAAACAGTGATTTTACACATTTTAAAATATTCTGTAAGTTTCGTATATTTGGCGAAAACTCTATGTTATAAGCAAAAAACAATGCCAAAATTTATATTCTGCAAGAAAACCTCTATATCTGAATATTCGCTATCTTCTCAGCAATATTCGTTTCTATGCATTACGAAAATTCATGTAAATATTTTTACGCATCAAAGATAAGGATTGGTGAGTTTCACTCGTTATAGTTTTCTGGCTGAACGGAATGGGTGCATAAATTGTTTTGTCTTCATCCCTTTCTAGTCCTCCCTAGAATGTGTCAGTGTCCGAATCTTCACTCTAATGAGTGAGTTCCAACGATAGTATGTCACGTTTCTCTCAACTGATTGCGAACCATAGTACTTTAATAACCAATTTTTATCTCTTAAGAATTGTGCATTCTTTGTGGACACCAGTGTATGTTTAGAAGTTTATTTTTTTTTTTTCTCCGATTGCACTTAGTGATCATCCAGCAGTTCGGATCTGTGCACTATATTGCTGAAGCTTCCCCACCACACCGTATGTCACTGTCGTTCAACTGACAACACTGGAACGAGCTGGAGGACAATTACATGGTCGGCATGATTGATTCTCGCCATTGCGAGCACGCCGCGTCATTCGTTTTGTACAGAGAAGAAGATTGCTCAACAGAAATTCATTCCGGATCTGCCCTTTAATGGGCAAGCTATTGTGACCGATGGTGTATGAGATAGTGTAAGAAATATAAAGGTGGCCAACTGATGTTCATGGTGAAGATTGGCAAAAGCGAAAGTCTGTCACTTGTAGAATGCTGTTCAGCCAGTTGACTAAATGGTTCGAGAGGCAGATTTCCTTTACTAGGTGTCTGTAGGTTTTCCTGTCAGTTCTGTGCACGATCGTAACGGGCCCTATGCTACCGGAAACGTAAGAGCACACGTACCCAAATTGTATGACATCATCTGCTGAACGGCAACTAAGTTCTTGCACAATTTCAAAGAGAAATAAATGTTCGATCAACCGACGTACAGTCAGACCTGGGCCGGGTAAGTTTCTCCTTTTCGAGCTGAGAGCAAAGATCTGAAAGGACGGCGCTTCCGCGCCAACGAAGAACTTCAAGACCTTAATTTCCTTAATAGGACCAATGTTTCCAATTTTTAATGCTATTTTGTATTTTAAAGTGTATTTCTTCAAAAAACAAATTGCATTGATTTTTGAAGGCAAATAATTTACAAAAAAATCCTTTTTCAATAAAATATTTCTCTGTACCATACATCATAGATGTTAATATGGTTCGAATTCGTTATTCTTATTGTTTAGTTTGTAATTTCATCTGTAGAAACTGCACTATATCCGTTATTCTTATTTTTCATCATATCGTCCGCGATTAAATAAATAATGTTGAACATTTTACAGATTTACTCAAAATAAAAAACATATTCACGATGATTCAGAAAAGAAAATTAAACTATGTTGAAATTACTATAGATATTTTCACAGGAAAGTTACGCATTCCTTAATGTGATTACATATAAGTTCGAATGTCTGCCGTTTGCAAGATTATCGAGGGTTTTAAAATGCCCTTTTTAGCACCTGAAACTCATAACATCATGTGCTACATAAATATGTCTGTAACAAATTTCCCATGCTGGTAATGTTCATCATTTCTTATTCAAAGAACTTTTGCGTCGTTCAGAATCTCTGGAAAGTTTTTAAGAAGGAAAATTTAAGAACGAAATTCGTTGTGTTGGCGAGGAAGAAGTGGTTTTTCATATAAAAAAAAATTTAGGAAAAATGTTATCATTCTCAACTATTGCAACAAATAAGGAAGATTCACTATTTCAGAATTTTAAGATTAAGCATTACTTTATTTTAAAAAAACGTTAAAATTTTCAAACTTGACTGTTTCCTCGCCAAAAACAATAGAAAATATTATATCCTCAAATTTTATGAAATATTTTTTAAAAGTAATCACAAATATATATATATAGACTGCCTTCTTACTTGTTAACGAAATCCTTCGCTATGACTCACTTTTCTTAGAACATGCATAAATTAGTTTTCTCAAATATGCCCTTATTTTTTCCTCCTTTTAAAATAAGCTCTTTATTTTATATTTTTAAAATAATCAATTTTTAGCTATCTTCTCCTGTTAATTTATTTGAAATTATCTATAAATTCAGTCCTTTAAAATCTCCCGTTTCACATTTCCATCCACAGAAAGATAACAAAAACAACGAACTTAACCCTCTGAAGTCCATTTTTCTAGTAATGTTATAGTAAAATGGTTGGGATTGAGATTCATTTAACCCTTTATAAGGCCGTGGTAAATGTACTTAGCACCAACTTCATGGAGTTTCAAACGCATTTTTTTAGGTTTGCATAAGTTCTCATAAATTTTTCGATGAAATAAAAAAAAATCTGGATATACCAGTTTCTTTTTTCAAACCATAAAGAATATCTGGACTTGATTATTATATTAATTTCAAATTAATTATAAAAAAATTAATGTCATGAATACGCTAAATGAATTTCTTTTCTAAACCCTTTAAAGGCCCATTTCTCCTAGTAGTGCTATGTAAAATGCTTCCGTTGAGATTCATTTAAGAAGAAAAAATTCATTTAGCTTTTCGATGAATTGAAATTATTTTTAATTGAATTAATATTATCAAGAATCAACACTTTATGGTCTGATAAATTTTCTTCTGTTTCATCAAAAAAATCAAAATTGATGAAGTGGTTGCATGTATACTTACCATACCCTTATAAAAGGTTAAATATGCGTCGTATGGCATGGAATCTCCCAAACAATGTAAAATTCTTTTGCATTAAAATGTTTATTAATATATATACTAACTTTCCTAAGAGTTATTTATGACAATTTAAACCAAAATACATTTATATTTATCTGGGTATAAATTTTTCATACCCATCAATGAGGTAAAAGAAGTACTTGACCAAACAAAACTTGACATTTAAAGATTATTTGCAAATTCAGAAGCTTTTAAAACAAATAATGAATATTTGGGTAATTTTCTGTCATCAGATATATGGACTTAATCTTATTTCTTACTTCATCCTCCACCATCCGATTATATAGATTAAGCCTCTAACCAGAGGTTATTAGAATTCTTATAGAAACTCAAAAGTATTGCAATGGTTCTTATGACACGACTTCCGGAAAATTTCTGTAGATCTTCACGGATCATGATCTCGAACCCAAAACCATCCTTCGTTTAAAAAATTATATATAGAATAGACGACTAGTTACAGATAACAATAATATAATTAAAAATATTATACATTTTTTAAGAGTGTTTTATTGTTTGGAATCCGAAAACATTTTAATTTCATATATTGATAGAAGATTAAGTTGATTAGAATAAAATATAAATTAAAAAATATAAATTATAAATTTAAAAATATAAATTTATTTGGGTAAAATTTTGATTTTTCTCTATTAGAGATGTGTTTCTAAGAATTTTCTGCTAAGATTATGTTTACAATTTTAGTTAGTATTTTCTAGTTGTTTGAAATAATTCAATTTCCTGAATATGGTGGCGCACCTAATTTTTTTA
>BGPR01004000.1:68004-117410 GCA_013235015.1 Araneus ventricosus
AAATATAGTTTTTCTAAAATCGTTACATATAAATATTTAAATTTTTAGTATGTTTTTTTAAATTTAGGTTTGTGAATTCTTCTCTAGAATTTTAGCATATATATGACATTTTAATAAAATTTAAGACCTATTTATTAATCTTCAAGAATATGAATATATTTTATGCGAACTATGCATTGAATCTTTATGAGTGGCTTTAAGCGGCTGGGTATGTTGATGGCAGTAAAATGAATTTCTCACACTTTCATTCACTAATTCCGTGTTATATATTTAAATCATAGATGTAGAATTAATTGATTTAGTGCAATTTAGAATAATGTGTAATATTTTATGTTTGTTAGAAAATGTTAGATATCTTTCTGATAGTATGTAATTTAGGGTTAAGACTCTTTTCTTTTCCCGCTTTCTTCTGCATATTTAGGGTAATTTACTCTTTATGTTTTCAACAACTGATCTCATTGATGGTTTTGTACAAATAAAATCAAGATTTTAAAATGACAAGCTCGTCCAAAGTCGACTAATCACTTAAATTGTTGAAAACTCCATATTTAGATTGCCATTTTCAATTATTAATTTAGTCTTAACAGTAACAGAATTAATATGATATGTTCAAATACTTTCTATAGGTACTTTTTGGCATTAATTTAATAATTTTGATTATTGGATAATTTAAATTTAGATATGTAATTCAGTTAAAATTCTTAAAATGGATGTTTGATGTGTTTGTTCATTTCCCCATAACTCTGTTACGATTGAAGATGGAAAGAAAATTTCAGTGGGACGAATTATAATCTTATCATAACGAACAGCTTTTATACTGAAAGTTTTTTAACAGCTGCAATTGCTTAGAAGTTATAAACTGAAAAATGATTTTCAATTCCCCTCCCTCCCCCTAACTTATCCTTTTACCATAACTGCCTTACGATTGAAAATAGAAAAAAAAAGTCCAAATACAGCGAATTATCATCTTATCGCAACGAAGTTTTTTTTTTTTTATCTTACAAGCTTTTTGACAGCAGCAATTTATTAGAAATTATGAGCTGAAAAGTGATTTTAAAGCAGCCTTCTTCCCGTTTACGTTACATTACAGTACGTTTTAAGCTGTGATATCTTGTTGAAAAGCTCCCATCACTCGCATTCGCTTCCACTTTTTAAACAGCATACTAGCTGATATACCCGACGTTACTCCGGTTTAAAATGGTTTGATGTATAATATTTTTAATTTAAAAACTAAATATAAAATTATAGTACACAAGATCCTTTTCTGATCTGAAACGTTTTTTTTTAATTATAATGAGAGTATCAATTAAACCGGACGTTTTTTAAAAACAGCCGATAGCTAATTTTCTCTATAAATTAGTAATTATTTGTTACATAGGCACTTCAAATTCTGTTAGCAAATACTGAAGTATAAGAGAGGTTTTAATAAATATTTTGAAACAATTAAATGAATTGCTTAATTTTTCAATAATTAAAAGCATGAAAATAAATCAAATCAATAGTTAGTGGTGATATAAATTATTCATCGTTTACTTTTAAAATTTTCTTTTAGCGTTCTTCCAGAATTCTGTTAATGTATTCTGATAACAGTCCTTTGTATTATTCTTGTTCTTCAGCAATAAAAAAAAATATTTTTACGAATTGTGTATAAAATTAATTTTGAAAAAGTTATTAAAACGAGAGAAACAAATTGTAATGAAATGAAATTTATATCACTGAAAGCTAATATTTTGAAATTTAATATGGTGTAACAATAGTTTCGTGAGATAATCTTTTTCCGAAAGATACCGAGGAAAAATGCCAGAATCTTGATTAATTTTCAACTAACTGAAATTTTATCTAACTTCTGGGCTTTGAAAAGAAGACAGTGATCTTTCTCTAATCTTAAATAATAAGCGTGTAAAGTTTGACTGAAATCGGTCTAGTGGTTTAGGAGGAGATGTGGAACATACATATGTATATAGCCACAATGAATTTTATTTATATTTAAATAAATCCAAACTATTGCTGAGAAATGCTGTGAAGCCTAAAGAAGGTTGCATTGAAGATTTAATCTTAAATCTTAATTAGAAGAAGTCTTAATTAAATAAATAGTTAATTTTAATTATTTAATTAATTATATATTTAAATAATTATTATATTATTAATTATTTTAATTAATTATACATGGTGGCGTCCAAGATTTATTTAATAAATTTAATATAAAATAGCCAAAACCTAAGAAAGATAGATGTTTAAAAATAAGATTTCACTTTTTCCTTGTTGATATTGAAACATATCTGATTAACTTAAAAATTTCGTATAATTCTTTAAACTTTTTATTAACTTGTAGCGGTTACAATCAGCTGCCTTCTCCTTTCTATGGTAGGTGGCGCTACTGGAGCCATCTTTTTCCCATGATGCCTCTCTGTCATTCTTGTCTGTGTGCTTGTCTCGTGATCTTGTTCTCTGTTTTGTCTTGTGTGTTGTAACTTTAATGTTCTGTGCTGTGGAACGTAGCCTAATAAAAAATGTTTCCTAAAATTGAATGGATTCTTCAGCAGCACTACACACAAACTTGAGTCTCGTCCCTCTATAAACTTATGATAAAAATTACCTTTCGCTGTTTATAGAAAATCATTTGGACAGCCTAACTTTCTGAAAAGCTAGGAGATTTGAAAATTCCTTCGTGCAACGTATTTTCTCATTCTAATTAAAAATAAAAGAGGCAGCAGATAGAGAGATTTTATGTTGGAAGTCCGTCGAGTGCTACTTTAAATAAATAAAGTTAAAACGTCACAATGTTTAATTAAATTTTATGTCATTCTTTAAAAAAATATTAATAACATATAAAGAAAATTTGTATTCCATAGTTTTTAAAAAACGTTTGTTTTAATTGATATTTCCATTTTAATTTTTTAAAATCGTTTTGCTCAATTGAATGGTTTAATTTACAATCATTGTAGACAATAAATGGATTTCCTGAAGAATAATATCTTATTAAAATTCGTTTGGTTTATTTGATATTCTCATTAAAAAATCCTTTGTTTCAATTGACTTTCTGATTTTTAAATAGCAAAATGATCAAACTATAAAAGAATTTTGTGCATCAGAATATTTTAGACAAAAAGTTTTTTTCAATAAAAGAATTAGGTAGGAAATTATTTTTTATCTCCTGCACCGCCAGGTGTATCAGATATCTGATTATATATTTCATGGCCAGGACGAGCTGAAAACAACCGTTTAGATTTAGGCCAATTTTTTTATTAGATTTTAACCGGAGAGGGATATGTTGTAATAACGGTGAAAATCTCGGTCGAGTTCGTAGATGGGCTATCCAGCTCAAAGGGGGCTGAAATTTTCCTTTCCTCGTAATTCACTTACTTTTGAAGATAGAAAGAAAATTCAAATTATCGTCTTTTCATAACGAACAACTTTTGTATTTAATGTTTTTTGATAGCTACAATTGCTTAGAAGTTATGAGCTGAAAAGTGAATCCCCCCCCTTAAAATTTAACTGCATTTTCACCTAAGCATACTACTCCTTGTTAGAAAGCTCTCATCATTTGTATTCTATTCCACACGCTTTCATTTTTTTTAAGCTATAATCCTAATTATTTGTAATCATTATAAATGTGCAACGCTTGGAAATAGGTCCAAATACTTTTGAAAGGAAGTCATGATATTTATATGCGACAGTATTACAGTGAACAGACAATTTGTAATGATGTTGTTCGTGAAATTGTATGGAAAGATTGAGACACTGCTTCTGCGTGGAATGTCTAATTACTCTATGAGAAATGATCTTAAATTCCGAAGCAATATCTTTAAATAGTATGCTTCAGTTTCAAACTTTAGAGACTAGACTTCTTCGTTGTTTCGAGGTACTTGTTAAATGACTTCTTAGTTTAGATTTCGACGTGAATTCTTGTTAGAGCATATTAATGATGCAGTTTGTGCAGCTGGAAACAAAATGGAACTAAAAATTCCTCTTACTTTTAGAAGCATATCCTAATTTCGTTAATCACCGTCTGAAGCAGTTTAATTTTTTGCATTCAATGCCTGTGTGTGTATGTAGCCATCGGAGCTCAGAAACGAACCGTGATGCCAAAGTTGCTTTTAAATACAGTCTTTTCAAATTCTTTCAAATGAAAATTGTTACATTAAATAAAATTGGTTATACATCATGCTCATTTATTTCAATAGAAATAAATTAACAGGATTTATTACATGTTTAATCTGCTCCATTGTCATTTAAAGCAGGAGTGTTAGCCTAAAAATAAATTTCTTTTTCCATCTATTCATATGAATATTTGATTCATAATAAATATAAAAGGAAAAATAAATGACATTTACTAAGATGAAGTGTCTTCTCTTTGCGAATATTAAATCCAAATTATTAAATAAAAAAGGAAAATAGATAGAATGGAGGAAGGATAAAAACAGAAATGGAGGCTAGAAAATTTGTTAAATTGTTGATATTTCTAATTTAATATAAAATTACCGACTTGGTGTGAATTCTGAAACTCAGGTAAGGACATGTGTCAAGTATCATTCTTTTCAGAATTTATCACATTTAAATGCAATATTGTTGGAATTTAAAAATTTTAATGTGCCTTAAAGTTATAAGCTAAAATTTGCAAATTATAAAAAGAGAGAAGTTTTCGAGTGTCTTACCCATAGATTCCAGCTTGATCTACGAAGTAATCAGGGCCAGATTAATAAATAGGCAACTGCCTATAGGTCCCGAAAGTTTAGGGGCCCGAGATTTTTTTGTTTGTTTATTTTTAGCGGTAGTTTCGAATTAATTTAATTTTGTGTTTTTGTTTAATTTACAAAGGCCATGAACTCGAACTTATTCTAATTAAAATCAAGTATCGTTCAAATTTTGGAATATATATCAACATTCCTAATTAATTACCTTTTACAAGTTTTATATTATGCTTTACAAATTTAAAATAAATGTGTATTTCTATTTTTTAAAAAAATGTCTGATCCTATAATTAAATAATATTTAGATTCTGTTGAAAAAGTTTTGTAATTTTTTTACAATTATGTTTAAAATTATATTTAAAATTGAATTTTACATTTTTTTTTATATGTGATATACTGAAATTAACTCTCTTGAAAGTGATCCGCAATTAAATGGTTTACTATTTCAGTTCGTCAAAATTTGTTATGTGAAACTGCTTATTAAATTAAAATCAATGTTAAAATATCTGGTTTTCTGAAGTTAGGGAAGGAGAATTGCCTCGAGACTTGCATTGCATAAGGGCCCCTAAAGGGCTTAATCCGGCCCTGGTGGTAATATGCTGTCTAACTTTTACTGGCTTTAGTTAAATGCATTATTCTATCATGATTTTGTTTGCAAACTTATGTATTATTTCTCTTTGATTTCAAAAAGTTGTAATCTTCGAATAATAATAAATTTTAATGTTGATTTTAGATGCCTATGCACCGAAATCATAATTATTAATTTCATTTATGTTTCTTTATTATATATTTGACGCAGTAGTGAATCAACCTTCCGAAAGGCAGCGAAGAATGAATTTTCTTAGCATCACAATAAATTTAAAAATGAAACTGCTCGATGTATTTGAAGATATTTTGTGTTAATTAACAGTGGAAAATAAAATATAGGAAAGCTTATAATGTCTTTCATTTTCATTTTATCGAAGTTAATTTTTGTTCTAGAAAATGTGATTACATTCGGAACAAATAGCAATTGAATTCCGTAGGTCTGAACTATATGTACTTCAATTCAGCTTTCATTAGCTACATTGGTTTTTTAATAGCTGAACACTCGAAACATCTCTTCTTAAATATTAATCAACCTGTAATACTTTTTTTTTTAAACTTAATGAGCATTTAAAATTCTAGAATATTTTATGACCAAAGAGATTCTTAAAAACTCTTTTTAAGACACTTCTTTAAGAAAAAAATTAATAGCATGATTAAAAGAACATGAAAGAAAATCCATATTTCGAGCTCAACTTTGCAAAATAATAGGCCCCTTAGAGTGGTTATCTACACATCTGGATTAGAAGTTCAAAACACCGAAACTGTTACGGCTAACTGCCCTCTCATTAATCATCTTGAGGGCAGAAACTTTATTTTGACACCAGAAAAGTTGCTTTTCTAAAGCGAAGCTATCTTAAGGGATTTGGTCTTTTGTTCGTTATTCATCAAATTTTAATTTTACTGCCGTTACGAAACTGGTTGAATGCTTTTTTAACATCCGAAATTGGTTGTATTGTGTGCTAAAGTGTATTTATTATTGAACTTAAGACACTCCTCATCACCACAAATATGCAACACGAGACTTACAGAAGTTAGTATACAATACTATTCAGTCCGCATATTAAACAATTCCTTCCAAAAAATTAAATATAAGTAATGAAGAAAACTAAAAGGAGTTTTGAAAACAAACAACAATAATGCAAAATAATTAAATGAAGTAGATAAGACGGAATATGAAGATAATAAACAAAGAAAGCATACTAAATTCCATCAAGGATTGAAAGCCTAATTTGAATGATCAAAGAATTAATGTTTTACAAAAGTATACAAGAATATAAAGCAAAAAATACCTTACAGAAAGGAAAGGAAAATATATACGAGTGAATTAATAGAGGAGAAAAAGTGAGGGTATAACAAAATCAGGTGAGGAATAAGAAAGCAAAGAGAAAACACAAAATAGTGTGTTTTCACATCAAATAATATTGTTTGGAATAGAAAAATGATTTTGGGATAAAAGCATAGTTTTAATTACTGTATTTATTTATGGCTAGTTGTTATGGTTAATAGTTTATAAATTTTAATCATTTGAATTTTTTCTAACATTTTTAAAATATCAGCATACCTAAAAATCATTCCCTACCTGATAAAGAAAAAATATATATATAAGCAAAATTTGTAGAATTTACAATAAAAAAATAGAAAACTAATATGTGAAAGGTAGGATGGACATTTTTATTTCACTTTATAAATGAATTATAAACGCTTCTTGGTTGAGTATTGCTGATCGATTGAATAGGGTAATACAAACATAATATATTCCTGTGTGATTTCAATGTATAAGTTTCAGAAAACAAAAATGAAAATATATATATATTCTGCATATTTAAGTAAAGAGTCTGTGAAACATTCGCAAGCTTTGAGATACGTTGTAAATTTTAGAGAAACTTCGTCGAATATTCATTCAAGGTGACGAGCTTTGCAAAGATTATTGTAGCCAAAAGGGGAGTGCCAATTTCGATAACACTATTCATATGATATTAAATTTCGTCAGACAGAAATTCTAGCAGTAATTTTGGGAAACATTCACAATTCATTTGACTGAACTGAGTTTTGGAAGATTTCTACTTAGCAGTCTATTAAATAATAGTAAATCGGTTCTTTCAGTTTGACGTTTGTCCAGAATTTTTGATTTCTGCTAGCAAGGACTATTAATTTTCTAACCACGCATATTGCAAGCGACAGTTTCAAAGTGTTGTCTGTGCCTTTGACAAAACGACAAAAAATGCTTTCTGTAAGTCTTTTATGTTCAATTCCTTTAATGTTCTATTTAAAAAATATATTTCCTGGAATTTCACATCTATTTACTATTATTAGGTTTCAATTCATGTAAAGATTCGACTGCAATATGAAAAATAAAAGTCATTTAGACAATTTAGTTCTGAAAAACAAAATGATTATTACAATTGTCAAGAATATGCAAATAAAGTATTTTACACACACACAGACACACACACACACACACACACACACACATACATATATATATATATATATATAGCACTTACATTTTACAGTTTGAAATTGTGATTATAAGAGTTCATCATAACTGAAATGTGTAATATATTCATTTCCAATCACCGCTTTCAATATATATAAGAACGACTTTACTTTATTTCGATCAGAAAAAAGAGATATAAAAAATTAAGTTGTTAAATGTATTTGTTTAGTAATCGTTACTATTTTTAAAGCATTCGAGATGCAAGAAAATGTAATAATCTTTCCACATTGGTTGTTTTAATAAAGACTATATAAAAATGTATTTGAAAAGTCCTGAATAATTGTTTTACAAATATTTATCACCATTAATGACTTTCGATAAAAATGTATTCTTCTCAATGCCAAAAAATCGTATACTTCTCTTTACTTCTACTGCCTAAGACAACTGGAAATCATTTAACAAAAAACATCAAATCAAGATATCTGTACATCAGAACTAGACGAACTAAGTCACATTTATACCAACTTTTTAGGACAGCATAAAAACTGAAAAGAATTTATTCGTTCCCTATGAATATTTGCACTCTTATAACCCTAGTAATTCATAAAAGGAGAACTGTCAACAGACTTAAGTTATTTTAGTTTGATGCAAAATCGGATTCTACTTGCAAAACACTAATAACCTGATAATCGTCATTTTTGGACTTAAGTTCTGATTAACTATAGATATTTCCATCTAACTTGCATTAGACATTCTGTGTAGTGATATGGCTGATTAAATAAATGCAAATGACAAGAATAAATCGATGTAGAATGGTCAACATAAAAAAGGCATGAAGAAAAGCAGGGGATATCATTGAGTATCCCAGACATCCAAGCAGACTCCTGCTTATGTATTCAGACGAAGACCTCGTAAAAAGAACCAAGAACTATTCATTTTTATTTGTCTGTTGTTTTGTATTCTTCAGTGCATTTCCTTATTTTTGTTTTCATGAAAGTGAGTAATGTTTTTAAGTTAATGTCTCTCTTTTGCAGTTATATAACATATTTCACAACAATTTTGAACAATTTATTGATTACACCAGTGGCGAATCCAGGGGAGGGGCTATCGGGCTGCAGCCTCCCCCAGAGCTGAACCAAAATTCTTGACTTAATTTAAAATCACTACAACTGTTTGATCTTAATTTTCCTTTAAAAAGAATAGTAATAAATTCGTGACAACATTGCTTTCTGACTTGACAGACTCGAAAATTTTCCTACCTTTCTAGTCATTCCACTTGCACTTGTAGCGTTGGCGCGGTCGAAGACATTTTTTGGCCAGCTATTTCATTGTATTTTTTTTTATCAAATTATCGAAAGTATTGTAGTGCTCTTTAGGTGAAGAAAGTCTGTAAAGTTAGTGTTTTGGTTTACATAAGCCATGAGGTTTGACATTCGTCACTACGATACAAAATTTTTATGGCCTCCGCGCCCCCCCCCCCTACCCGAATCCTGGATTCGCCACTGGATTACACAGTCATTGAATCGTTGTATCCTCATATGATTTTAAAAGTATTATGCTAATTCGGTTAATTTGGAAAGTTTACTTTAGTTGGAATGAATCTGTGATGAACACAACACGGTAAGAACGAGGGTCTTTTAACAAAATTAACTGCTTTTCTAGCTTTCGCTAAAATCGCTTTTAAGTAAACGGGAAAGAGTTTGATCTAAAAATTTTCATATCTTGGTTTGATGTTTTTATATTTAATGCATGATATGATAAGATAATATTTCTGTGTTTTAGTTTTTAAAGAAATTAGAATAATATTTCCCCATTGACAGCTTTTATATTCATTATTTACACATAAGAATCACTTACATAAATATGAAAATAAATATTATGATAAAACTAGTGATTAAATTAGAAACTTTTAGTTATATAAGATTGAAAAATTATTAACTGACTATTAATTTCAAACTGGGGTCTCCCTTCTCCTCTCTCCCCGAGATTACTGTTGTTTCATGGGTTTTGGAATTGGTGGCTCACCTTCACTTCAGCCAAAATAAAATAAAAGTTGTAAATTAAGGAGACAGAAATGAAATTAACGACGACTTCTGATGATGCTTGGACAATGTTAAATTTTTTAAAACTTTAGCTCAAGATATTGTTGTGCAGTTTCGAAGTTCAAAGCTATCACATTAAGGCTGGATATGTTCCGATAGGAATGATGTCAAATGCAGTGTTAATTAAAACAATTGCACCGATTGCAAATGCCTATAACTTCCTTGTAATTAATAATAATAAGAAAAAAAATTTCCTCAAAATACAGAAGGAATCATAAAAGCTGTGTTTGCCTGCGCAATAATTAACCTATGTAATTTCCTTTGATCACACCGGTAACATCCACGTGGAAGTCTATTTCACTCCAGTTTCTGTGAAGCATGTTCGGTTCATAACCACTGACGGGTGTTCGATAGCTATATATATGTTTTGCCTGTGGCTATCTATGAAATTGCTTCTTTTGTGTATATTTCATCGGGATATGTGGTAGATTCTATCTTAAAGCCTTTGTTGTGTGTAACAGTGAACAAATTGAAGGTACACATCGAGAATTCTCAGTGAAATGGATAAATATACACAATGGATAGTCACAATGAGCAATTATTATGTACGCAAACAAAACTTTAATTTTCCTTAGGTACTGTGTTCAAATGATTTCTTGCTGTCCTTATTTACACGGACGTTATAGTCATTTGTAATTGGTGCAACTACTTTGAATTAACATGCACGGGGTTCGAAACAAACCTGGCATAAAGCATTTCATAAAAAAATTAAGAGATTTCGGATAATTTTTGTTTATAAAGAGTGTAGATTTATATTAACCCATTTGTTCCTTTTCGCCTCAAGGCCAGCATGCCAGAAACGGCTTTATTATTCTACGTCTAAAATTAAATTTTAGAAAAACTTATTTTCTTCTTAGTATTTATTTTCTTTTGAGGTCTTTTAGCAAAATATCGTGATTTCTTTTCTACAAAATTAGGAAGAAGTTGGGATTTTTTTGCTAAATTTCGTAAATTAAAATATTTGAATGCATACAAATATGGTTTTTACTTATATGACCATTTATTTCATTTGAAATTTTGTTTTTGATATAGATTTTTTTTTTCAAAAACAAAATATTTGAATTATCTAACTTAACTGTCAACAATACATAAAAACACGAAATAAATTAAAACTTTTGTTTCTGGATCAAATCAGAAAATTTAATCTGAAACCATATTAACATTACGTAGAATGAAATAGGGTATTTAACAATAGGATACATGTGAATATGACCTTAAATCCTACAGAGCGTAAGCAACAATTCCGTGGGTTCTTTTTTCTATATGTCGAAATATGACAGACGATATGAGTTAGAAACAAAAAGAAACTCATTCAAAATTGATTGCAACATTTATGATAATCTGATTGCGACAATTCTAATTCCTCCTTTCAATTAATTCTGTAGGCTTTCAGCTTCCTAATATTTTTCTTCTTAAATGTTTTCTAAGCTGCGTGTTGCATTAATATTTCATCAATTTTATATAATACCTTCCATTGCAATTATCTCAGAATTCAAACAGTTAATCCATTATAGCTCTTCCAAACTAGTTGATCTATCTGATTTTCACTTTTGCCTCAAAAATAATTACTTAATCATTCATTAGTGTGTTGGCATTTTCTTTCCTAGGCAAAACAGAAGATGATTAATCATAAGAAGGCTTAATAGAATGGGTTTTACTACAAGAGTTAGTCAATTGTCTTTGAGAAATTTTCTAAATGACTTGGTTTTAAAGGCTTAAGACCATCCCAGCAGACGCGGCATCAATTTATTTGGAAGCGGAAAATTTGAGCAATGAGTAAAATATTTGAATATTTTCTTGAAGCAAGTTCTTTAAAAGCTTTATTTTGAAGCCTCCCCTTAAATTACTAAAACTTTTGGACCATGACTGGATTATAGCATGAAAATCATTAATGAGTTTTAGAAAATAAATGGTAAAACGAAGTACTTGTAGAAGAAATTCCGTAAAAAATGAAACAATGCTTATAAGTATTTACTTTATGAAAAGAACTATTATAAAGAATACATGACAAATGCTTCATCAACGATCTTTATGAAAATGTCACCCTAGCATTAAGTCATCAGAGTTATTCAAATAATAATTTAAAATAGAATGTTACCGCATGGGAAAGCGATACGATGTATCTATAATGCACTAAATGCAAGATACTAAGCTAAACTATCCAAAGAATGTTAATTTTGAGACTTGCAATTGCAATTAATAACTAATGCTACACTGAATATTTTGAATAATGTTTTTTTTTATCTCAACACATTTCTTCCTCGGTTTCTGTAAAAATAAATCAAAAAGAATTCAATAAGTATTAGTATTAGCACAACGCCTAATAAAACACTAAAATAATTAGCAAATGACATAAAAATACCTTAGTATATTTACTTTTTTTATGCAGTGGGATGGAATATGCTTTGAAAGTCTTGATTTTCCTCCACAGAGTTTTTATCTAATACAATTTCATAAAAGTAAGGATAAATAAATGAAGAAAAATAATTATTAAATTAGAAATTTAAGCCGAGTTTTATTGTCACTGAATAGAATGTGAGGTTTCATTACAATTTTCAAGAATATTTTTATTTGATTTTTTTTTATTTTAAAAACTTATTTTATCACTATTTTACTTACTTTCAGTGAAAACAAACCTTTCAGAGTGATGAATGAGCATCTCCTCCTTCCTAACCAATGAATTTAGAGATTATAATTCATCACGTAAACAGTTAACAAAATTAATACATAACATAATTAATCACGAATGCAGTTTTTCATCTGCACATGTGCATCCATTATAATTCTACAATTTTGATTTTTTTTGCCAGAGGATTTTTCAAGTTTTTCTGAAATGTTTCTATAGTTCTTTGAATTTTCTTCTTTTCTTGAATTGAGATAATTTTTAAATGACTTGCAGTTTCACTCTTTTACATATTTCCACTTTTAAACAAAATATCCCTATTCATTTGAACAACTCAGGAATTGCTTTCTGTCTATTACTTATTGTAACGAATGAATTCGATTATGCATATTTACTTACATATATAAAGATTTCTTTAGTTTTTCGTATAAATGCAGAACATCCAGTTATTTGATTCTTAGAATGAATCTACGATAAAATTTAGATTTGTTTTCTTGTTCCATTTGCTTAAAAGCTTAACATGTTTGTCTTTTATAAAAACAGTAATTTAATATAACAAGAATCAAACTTTTCCCTTTAACAAGAGATTAAATTAGAAATACAATGACTGTCCGAACTTTTACTGAATATGATTCGTTTAAAAATTTATGTATTAGATTTATTTCCATTTTTATTTAGAATAAGCACCCGTAATTTATTTAAAGTATTGACAATTTTCATTATTAAAGCATAACCAGACATAAGAAAAAGAAGGCGTGAGAGTATCGCGTTGGGTTTTATGTATTTGTTCCAGACACTAAATTTTTGATGCGATGCGTTGATCTTCTGAAATATCACACTTGTTATTGCCATCAGTTAAGTGCGTTACACGTTCATTCCTTAAGGTAAGAGACATAAATGAAATAGTCTCGAATAACAACTGAAATATTTCGATTTAGATAGAATTCGAATGGAATTATTTTTATGTTAAGCGTTTAAAAAATATAAGTAGTGATAAAGATTTTAGAAAGTTAAGGGAAATCTATGATTTATAAAATGAAATAATAAATAAAATTTGAATGATTGAAAAGCTGGTTCAACAAAGTACGAATGAATGTATTTAAAAAATATGTGACTAAGGCTGCCCCATGCTATCTAACGCTAGCCAACCGCCATGGGGATTGTGTGGTAATTCTCCCAGGTTTGCTAAGCAAACCTTGCTCACTTCGCTCGCTATAATAACTACTAGCAGTACGCGCACGGCGTTGCCCGTGGAATCAGGACTTCAACAAAATGAAAAAAAAAAAACGCCCACAATGACATGAAAAAGTTTTGAAAACAAAAGATACACATTATTGATTTTCCCGCTTATTTTTTTTTTTCGCGATAAACGATATTAAAAAATTGCAACGTGAAAATTATTATACTGCAAGCAAAGTATGCGAGATGAATAAATACGTTAAGTTACTGCCGAAAATAATAATCAGTCATTCAATTCAAGGTTATGACGTCACCTCCCCTTCAACCAATCACATAGCCATCTGCGTTCCGAAGTGCCGTGCCGCGCGACGAACTCTCTCCATAAAAATAACTCTCAACCGCCCAGAAAGAAATTAATTAAAAAAAAACTTGAAAAGATATTTTAACCGTTGTTGTTTTAAATCCGACACAACCATTCTACCTATATGCTGAAAAAAATTGAAAATAATAGTGTTATTAGAAAGTCGGATGCAACAAATTTAAAATCAAAAGTAACATCTTGAAGCCAAAACTGGGTATTTTTTAAAAATTTCTCAAAATTCAGTAAATTGCGTTAGAAATTCAAAACTAACTTCATTAGAACGGAAATCGTGTGCTCTTTCCGATGGTCTATCTATTTTTGTCGCACAGTTATTTGAAACCATTCTATTGAGAAATTAGTGCGAAAAATGAAACAAAACAACACAAAACATTAAATAAAAGAATTTCTAGATTAAATTTTAAAATTTCGGCTTCGAGGTGCATTCAGTCACCATTACGACTACCTGTGTGCCAAATTTCATGGCTGTAAGTGCGATAGCTTCGTCTGGACATCGCAGACAAACACACACACACACACACGCACACAAACATTGCCTTTTATAAGTATAGATAATACACTGTGCATCCTAGGAACGAAACTTTTATAGCTGAGCTTGATAAATTTTCTTTTGATGCTTCAAATAAAATCAGCGCAAAATAAATTTATTGACCGCCATTTAGAAGAGAAATTGAACATTCAAATGAAATTAACAAAGAAAATTAAAAATAAAAACAAATCTAGTCCAAAAATAAAACAGTCCAAATAAATAAATAAATGGTAATTAAGAGTTCCAAGATATAAAGGGAATCCTAAACACAATTCAGGCAAGACTTAAAACCACAGTGCGGTTTTGTCGCCAAGCTCCTCATAATCGTCCTAACTTTTAAAAATCTCGCCAAAAGGGAAAGAATTTCAGGATTACCGCATATGGAGAATAATCGCGGAAAAGAAATTCCATTTTGGTGACTGCATCGTATTTTTAAGTCTAATCACCACGCTGAGCATTCTGAAACAATTATCATTCTCCTTCTTCTTGAACGCCTTTCAAAACTTTCGTCAATTAATTCATTTGTACATTGAATTCGTCTTATTTCATTGTTTCGATAATATTTAACAGCACGGATGAGATTCATGTTTAATTTATGGAAAAGAAGACTCAAACCAAATCGCAATCGTTTGTTTTCTTTTGGAAAGTGAAATCTAGTGATTCATCAATTAGTATAGATCTCGAAAACCCTTACAGCGAAATAACGGGTTTTCTGGGAGTCATACAATAGATATATAAATTTATATAGATGTTGAAGCGCAGTTTACGTTCCGAGTAAGCACTATGTAAGCTCGAATTTTTGAAATTAAAGGTGGAGTACTTCTGCTCTATGAGAAACAATGAAATCTGTTTGCTTATTAATGATCACGTCTTTAAATTTAGTTTTATGTTTCATTTTATTTCATTTATAGACAACATGAAGTCTTGTTGGATTTGCTTACATTAACTTTAGAAATGGTATATTATGAAAGTTTCGAGAACACTGGTAAACATATGAACATTGGAAATATATAAAATCTAAGAGATCGATTTGAAAAGTATAGAGGGACGAGACTCAAGTTTGTGTGTTGTGCTGCTGAAGAATCCAGTCAATTTTAGGAACCATTTTTATTAGGCTACGTTCCACAGCACAAAACATTAAAGTTACAACACGCAAGATAAAACAGAGCACAACATCACGAGACAAGCACACAGACAAGAATGACAGAGAGGCATCATGGGAAAAGATGGCTCCAGTAGCGCCACCTACCATAGAAAGGAGAAGGCAGTTGATTGTAACCGCTACAAAAGTTATTTCGAGGGACTTTATTCTTTGGATCTTTTTATTACAAAAATTAAATATGAATAAAACCTAAATAACGAATTCAATGCAATACCAAATTTGACACAAATATAATTTGTATGGTGGGAATGTACAGCTCAGAGCAATTTTTTGAAATTTTATTTATACTTTTGATTAGTTAAAAATTAATCGAAATTTTAACTTTTTTCACAATAAATCTAGAGCATATAATAGCACAAAAACTATTTTTAAACCACCGTAAAATTCAAAAAATTAGCTTTCCAAAGATATCGATTTCATATCCATACATCTTTTCTCTATTTTTAATTATTTCTTTTTCAAAACTAATTTTTATCACAATTTGTAATAATGTTTTTTATTGCTGTCATGAAATGCAATCAAATTTTATTGTTTCATCAAATTTTGTACTAGCTTTTATTTACCATTGTTAAGGTTATGATAAAAGTTTGTTTTCTTTGGACATTAATTCCAAAGCAAAATTTTCACTTTCGCTTTTAAATATGATAATGTTTATGTAAATTTCCTGATATCAAAATCGTTACTTACTGAATGCAACTGTTGATGCAATCAAGCCGGACGAAGTCAAGACAGAGTAATTAAGCCTAAAATATTGTCATTCTATGATGTTTCGGAGAAGGTTCGAATTTCATTTGATTTTTTTTTTTTCATCTTGATGTCTACTACCTTCTAAGTTTGTTCCTGGAGTATCTGAGCAATCTCTATATGCAACATAAAAAGTAAATTTTGTGGTGGTTGAAATCACTACAAAATCACTACAACTTACTACGAAGTTTAATTCCCTCATCATTTCTGAATTGTTGTAACGGGAGCACACGGATAAAGATTTGTTGTAGAACTATTTTGTAGCTTATTTGATGTCAATATACATGACCCTGAAAACACTGTACGGTGACGGAACTTTCTTCCATTTTGAATAATAAACACTTTTTGATTTAATTCCCCCAAAAGAAAAACTGAATCCACAAATGCGACCAGAAAACAATTGCTCATTGTGAGCTCGTTCTTTTAGACCAAACCAACAAGAGAGCTGCAAAGACAAAATATTTCCATAACAAAACTTACCACTAGTGCTTTCGGCCTCATTTTATTTTATGGTATAAACAGGAGGCAAATGTCAGCATTCGCCCGATATTCAACATTTGTAAATAGGAAAGAAAAATCAGAATTATAATTAAAGAACATGTGCATAACTATAACGTGTTTTTCATTACACTTTGTGAATAATGAATACAATGATTCATATGCAATTTTCACACTTGTGGGAGAAAATATTCATGAAAACAATATCCACTGAAGTAATGAAAGCGTAATATCTTTTCTGAATCTTTTCATTTTACTCAAACTAAAATCAGGAGTTTTTCTTACATCAATGACAATATTTTCAGTAATGGGATGAAATGATTTCTCCAATCACACGTGGGCAGCTTTAAAATTAGGCGTTATTCAAATAAATCAGATAATTTCTGTGTGAGTACAACTCTCTTATTTGAAAAACGGCTATAATTTTCAGATGTATCTTTTACAGCTGAAAAATGATGCTTCGTAGCATGTTATGTTAAAAGTAGTTTTATTTACCAGAAAATCTTATGCACGTGACAAATGTGAAGAAATAATTGATAGTTGATATACAGGTCTCGTAATTTACAAGTGAAGCTGCAATACCACATTTTGAATTCCTCAAGATGCTTGCAAGTGACTGAATACTTATACACAGCTTACAAAAATTAGGGTTTGTTTCAAAATGAATATTGTCACTAACATGCAAAAGGATTACAGAAAAATACTGTTTAGCAATAAAGCAGACGTATTAGCTTGAAGTAACTCGTAACACAATAGAACAGATAATTTGTCCACAACTTGAGGGATTCCGTATTTCTGTAGGGTCTGGGTTCGAGAAAAATAAAATTTCGACAGTATCACTCAAATTATGTAGAGGGGTAGGCGTTTTATTCCGAAAACCAGTCTACATGGAAGAACGGAAAATTGCCTCTATGTGCACCTAGGGGTGTGCTCAAAAAAGACAATGAAGAAAATCATATTTAAATAATAAATTAATTTTATCTAAAGACAAACATATGTGAAGAGTTATGCGCAGATATGATTATATACAAGGCTAGATTAGATTAAGGAAAGGGGTTTTACGGTTTTAACATGATTAACTTATAAACGTTATGCTTAGAGAAAACATCGCTTGCATTGTTCTAATACCTACTCGAAAGACATTGCTACTGCCATCGTGGGGGAAGCGGACCCTTGCCGAGAGCAGACCTGTTATCTATTTCCTATCTTCAAGCCTTCTGCTTGAATATTAAATGTTACACTGTTGTATTGCATTTTAAACTCAAGAATTGGTTCAAAATTATTTAAACTCTATAATTTTTTTCTTTCGGCTTTGTTTTGATAAATTCGGAATTTTAAAAGTTATTCGTGTTTTTATAAGTAGCAAAAATCTGATGATAAACCATTAATAATAATATTGTAATTTTTGATTGTTTCAAGAAAGTACGAATTCAACAGGGTTTGTTAAGCGAATTTCTTTTCATTTCTGCAACTTGGCTTTTCTCTTTACGATTCAACGTTTCGAAAAGTTTATTCACCCCAGCGAAAAGAATTTGAACCCCTCCTGGTAGATTTTCTGACCCTGGAAAAAAAATGTTTCTATGTTTACAAAATGCAGTGAAAAAAAATTCCTGAATAATCCCCGTTTCCCTGATAAGGGTCTTGTATACAGTTCTTAAAAGTCCGCTGCTGGGTGTTTTTTGCTCTTAGGGCCCTGGTTCTAGAAAATTCCACCCTTCTTTCGTGACCTATGATTCGAGATCCTAATAAAGATGTCAACGAGGTGTCACAGTTACATTTTCCCATGCACCTAGAGTGCGTCTGGAACGGTGTTTTAGTCATTCCTAATTGACTAAAAATTGGGGATAAGTCTTTGGTTCCTTTATCCTTGTCCTCCTTATAAGTCCTTGGAAACCTTTGGCCAATCGAGGGTGGTTATTTTCCTGGCTCTAAAAATTCTGTTTTTTTGAGGGAGATGAAAAAAAAAGGCTGAGAAAGAGGAGGTAGCTGTGAAAAAGGGAAGAGGGCCCATCTGGCCCTCGGGCCGGATATTTCAGAAACTTTTTGCTGCGGAAGGAATCAAACCGGGCTGGAAGTTGCCATTTTGGTAAAACAGAGCGGTGCCACGGCGAATGACCTCACCCTGTTAGGATGATCCGAAGGCTTCTTTGTTAACAACCTCGGTGATGAAAATTTCCTTTTGGTAGAGTTTTGGCTTGATGGAGAACCTGCGAGCGGTAAAGACCTGTAATCTGGCCCCCACGATTGCGACTGCTGTCACAATTTCTGAGGGTAGACCGAACTCCACTGAGGAGGCTATGTTGGCACTTCTGGCATGCATTGTGTGATCATCCATGCTTGGGAAGCTGGTCGGGCCATCGCCCCCACCCCTTCTCCAAGGGTGAAACCGGCTTTCAAACCAACAAATGATATTCGCTGTTGCCTAGCTACCTGAACTATGAAGATTGGATTCCTGCTTCCCATGTTTCCCCTCCAGATAAGTTTTACTCTTCATATTAAATTTTGTAATTTATTATTTTATACTGTAATGTATCGCATAGAAAAAGTTTAGTTCGAAGAACACTGGAAAATCCAACAAAATTATTTTGAGTAGACCATGTTAAAATTGCACGAGGTGTTGGGATTAAGTAATTGATTGAATAATTATCATATAAATTGTAAGTCACGATTTATGGTAATGTTACAGTTGCTGCTTTGTACAATTTTAAATAAGTTAGTAAAAAAATGCAAGTAATATATGATAATGTTAAGTTAAATGGGATTCAAAACATGTGTTAAATATATATGTTTACATACGTATAGATAATAATATCTAACATGTTCTATTCCATATAGATTCAATTTTTACAAGTGGTTTTGATTTGGTGAAATATTTAAATTATTTGATTTTTCTAACAGTTTAATTGAAGATTAAATGATGTGCAATAATTTTCTATACCTTTTTAATTCCTTGTTGACATAAGCGTTAAAAGTGCAGATCATATTTGATAATGTGAATCTTAAGTAATTGAAATATGTGTGACATGTATTTAATAGAAGATTAATTTATTGGAGAATAATGTGCGTAAAACCTTCTTACAAATCTTTACCATATATTAAGAAAATTAATGAATGAGAAAACATATAAGTGTTGCTGTATTTAAATCACATTTGGGTATTTTTTTTAGCTGATTGCAATTTGATATTCGTGGCTTGTTATTGTATGTTCTATGACGTTTAATATAGAAAATGATTAATGACGGGCGTAAAATCTAAAAATAAGTGTTATGTTAAGTATTAAGGTAATTATGTGTCAGTTTATGAATCACAAATGATATTCGCTATTGAGTATGTTTTAGTTGGGAAACAATGTTATACATACAGAAATGTTCATTAGTAAAAAAAAACTATTATAATATTAGGAATCAAATATAAGATTAAGTTAGGTAAAGATTAAAATTAATAATTGAACTGTTAGTGGCCACTATTGAAAATTTCTTTGATATGAGCCTTATCTCAATGAAACAAACTTAATGTTGAAGATGCAGTAAAGATAAATTTGATTTTGAATGTGATTGAGGTGTCTTTTATAAACACTGGGTCGACCCTAAACTAAATTAATACATGAACATAGAATCATTTTCTTTTTATTGTGTTTTATTCCATTTAGTTTTAGTGTTTGTATTTTGATATTTGTGTGAAGTATTCAAGTTTTATGTTTGTAATTTGATATTTATGTGAAGTATTAACCTTGTTTATAAGACAAAATTGAGTTAAGAGGATTTTGTTTGTAAGATAGTAGGGTAATTTTGATTGTTTAACTATAATTTTGATTATTTAATAAACGTATTAGTTAAAAGCAATTTGGTCTCTGATTTTTCTTCACTACCTTTATGACAATGATGGAGGTGGCTATTTGGAATGAACCTGGGTTAACATTATAAAATATAACATCTAATTGTATATTAAAAACACAACGCAAAAACTTAAGATCTTTATGAATTGTTTTGGTATTAAATGTGGTGATTATTTTAAGGATAAATTAAGAACTAAAATTAAATTGAAGTTGCACTTTATACCTGTTGCTAAGATATTAAATTGAGTGAAGATTTTTAATTATTGATTTGTGAAATGTTAGATGTTTACTTGATTAATGATGAGATTTAAGATTGTTTATATGTGTAGAGATCCATTTTGAATAATTATTAGTAAATAAGTGAATGTGCCTGTTAAGCATCAGGTGTAATGTCAATTAAGATATCTAAAATTCTAAAAGGTACAATTGGCTGATAATATAAAAGTTTATAATTTTGTATTAATTTAAAAGTTTATAATTTGATATAATAAAATTTAAAAGTTTATAATTTGATATAATANAATTTAAAAGTTTATAATTTGATATAATAAAATTTAAAAGTTTATAAATTGCACTTCTAATATTAACAATAAAAATGAAAAGATAAAATAAATCATAAACAATTTCACCACAACACTCCATTTTAACAGAACGCTACACCCACGCACATCATCTCCTAATCAAGCGCAGAGCACGTGATTGCTCAGGGACTTTGATTTCTGCTGAACTATGATATATATTCAAATTAGATTGTTCGGCGACTTATAAATATTATTAAAAGGAATTAGAATTACGCGATTAAATTTAGGTAAAAAGCAAGACTGGAAAAGTACAATTCTTACATTTATGCACTTGCAGAATATTCTTGAATCATCCAACTAGAATTTTAAAGAAATATCTAGAATTGCCTGAAATATATAAAAAAAATAAGGAATAACCTTTTGAATTAAAGCACCAGTGCTTGGATTAAACTACCGTTGCCAGGATTCGAAACACGGGCAAATAGGATAGTAGGTTATTTTGCACGGTACTATGAACAGCTTTTGATTTGTTTTTATTAAACAAGGGCATCATGGCTGCATCATGCCGTTTGCTCTCTTTTGTTCTTATTAAATCAAAAAATCAAAATATTTTTTTCGATCTCTTTATATTAATTTTGAAGTATTTTTTAATTTTTGTGAGCAGTGCATATGCTCTTCAAAAGAACTGTAAAGCAGATGGAACATTGAATGACATTTACAACAAATATTAATTAACTAGCTGTTATGCCCGGCTTTTCTCGGGATTAAAATACTTTCGAGTCTAATATTTTTTATGTAAAAAACTACATTTGTATAGAAGATTACAATACCCAAAGTTCTTTTATCGTCTGAATTTTTTAAAAATTAAAATGAGAATATCAATTGAACCATACGATTTTCACAAACCGCCGATAGCTAATTTTCTCCATAAGTTATTAATATTTATTCCATAGGTGTTTCAAACTTTGTTCATAAATATTGCAGTATAAGAAAGATTTTAACGGATGTTTTGGGACAATTACGTAGTAAATTTTTCATTGAGAAAAAGCGTTAGAATAAATATGAATAAAAAAATAATACAATTCGTATTCATTCAAAATTCTTCGAACGTGTTCTAACAACAGTGCTTATGTATTCTTGTTCTTCACTAATAAAACAAAGTGTTATAAAATGTAAATTTTATACACAGTTTAATTTTTGGAAAATTATTTAAATGGGGGAGACGAATTGAACTGAAATGAAACTTGTGTCATGAAAAGCTAATTTTTTAAACTTTTATTATATGTAAAAATAGTTTTTGTGATATAATACATATTTTCGAAAAATATCACGGAAAATGCCAAAATCTTGCTTAATTTCCAATTAACTGAAAGTTAATTAAGATTTGGGGCTTTTAAAAGTTGACTGTTGACTATCCCTTCCTATATAAAATATATTTATAATAATAATTATAATTTAATATAATAATTACTAGTCCAAAGTCTAACCATTCCCTAGCAACGGAGTAACTATAAATTTGCTTTATTTTAAAATCGTCTGCACGTAATTAACAGTTATTAAACTTTCAAAAATTAAGAAAAATTGAAAGAAAAATATCACAGATATAAAATTGGTATCATTGAAAAGGTAAAATTTTGAATGTTAAGATAGTATAAAAATATTTTTGGGAGATAATTTGCTCCGAATTTACAGCGGAAAAACGGTTTCGGTTAATTTCCAATTAACTGACTGTTTAATTAACTTTTAGGCTTCGAAAAGTTGACAATAATCTTCCTTTTGTCTTAAATAATAAGTCTGCAAAGTTTGGTTGAAATCGATCCAGTAGTTTCGGAGGAGATGTGAAACATATCCACATACACACATATATACCCACAATGACTTTTATTTATATTAAGATATATAGCAGTAACTTTTATATTGGCGATAAATAAAACTTTAAACTTAAAGCCACAGCTGTTAGATTTTCCTTTAAAAATGGAGAGAAAATTTAACTATTTTACATAAATGAATATATAAAAATTATTTGCTAACCACTTAAATTATTTTTTTCTTTACTATCTTATAAGAAAGCGTTTTCTGCTTTGGGAGTAAGGTATTGTTTTGATACAATTGAGGGGGAAAAACAGAATAATTGAAATGTTTATGGATTCTATATTTTTGTATCAATAAAAATGAAATAACTCAAGGGCTCCTGCACGGCTCATGAGAAAGTGAGTTAAGTAATTAAGAATTCCATAAAATTTTCATTTAAATAATGTCAATAAATGCTATTAATTTTTAGCATGAAAATTTGCATAAAAGATACTTTATGCTGTACGCTTATTAGCATTATAGACTCCAAAACTGTATATTGGTTTTCATAGAGATTTCACTCCCTATCTAAAAGAATCCGTGATTTACCATTTTAAAGATATTCTAAGCATCTTTGTGACAGCACTTCATCTGAATTGAAACATCTCGGAAGTGTTTTCCATATTCTACATTTTTGTTAAGCCTCTTTGTGACAGCATTTCATCTGAATTGGAACAAAGCGAAAGTGTTTACCAGATTCTACATTTTCCTTATTATATGCATCTGCTAAACAACCGGATTCGTTGACATTAAATATTTCAATATGGTATAATTATTTGTAATCGAAATCGTTAGTACTCAGAGATCTGGGGCTTTCTAATTAGTTACGTAAGAATCGACGGAAATCCTCCAATCACTTACCATTACACACCCATTAAATTTTGAATGTTTTGAATAAAGTATTTATTTCCGTTTCAATTCAAATGGTTTGGAATAACTTTACATTGAAATATCTCTCATTACAATGGATTAGAATTAATGCTGGCACTTCTCTAATTTGCAAGCATTTGGTTTGGACTGCATTTCGAAAGATCTATAAAATTGAATTTTACCTTTCTTATTGAATAGTAGTTTCCGTTCGAAAATATTCAACGAGGAATATATACATTTATCACATATATTTAACAATTCGGAAAACTTCTTATACGGCATCGGAGATGTCCATTTGCTGTTTATTTAAATAATATCCCTCTTTATTCTGAATATGAGTTATTTTTGAATTTAAATCAACAAAAGCTTCATGGGACTATTATTTAAAAGATAATCCATTATAAAACAAAAAGAATGGGGGGGGGGGATGTAAAATTGTGTAGTGTTCCGGATTATGTTCCATATATTAAGAAATTGCTGAGTTATTTCTTGTATTACAGGAAATGTATCGAGTATTCTTACTTCGATGGGTTATTTTCTTTCTTATGTCTTAAAATTTTTAGAGTTATTATTACATAATACTTAAGAGGGGGTTGGAACTCTCATTCCAAACATGTTAAATTGGCCATTTCGATTGGCCTTTTCTCAAAATCTGTTATAGAAAAATGTTTAAAATTATTTACACAAGTAACGAACACCTTTCTCATTATACTGAAATGAGTTTCTGGTTAATTTTTAATTTTTTATAAATTTATAAAATATTTAATTAGACATAGTGAAATTTTACCCTATTCGGACACAAAAAAATTGTAAAAACTAAAGTTTTGAGTTTTTTTCAAAAGACTCATTTCAGTATAATAATAAAGGTGTACTTCACTTGTATAAAAAATTTCAATCATGTATCTATAACAGATTTTGAGAAAAGGTACATCGAAGTGGCCAATTTAACATTTTCGGAATAAGGGTTCCAACTCCCCTTAATTCGTATCTAAATCACCTCTGGATCATTCTCCTTCCGATGTATATCAGTGACGGCCGCTGCAATAGCTCAAATGCTGAGGCCGGAGTCCTAGTAGCTATCATCGGCCACTTCCCGGCCGCTCCCGAAGGAGGCACGCACTATCACCGGCAGAGGGCAAGCCATTATTTTACCCACCAGGGATGCCAGACCACGCTTACTTATCCGGTGGCTTCTCATCCACGTATTCGTGGTGCCCCCAGTGGCACGATATAATGCGACGAAATTTGAAAATTGCTTAATTGTACAGTTAATCAACAAAACACTTCCTTGCTTTCATTTATTTATATATTAAACAAATTGGTTTTTGAATCCTCTCTATGGCAGAAAAGGATTATTCCAATCATCATGTTCACATTAACGGCAATCTCATTTGTATTGTTACAACTTCTAGATAAAATTAAACGTTTGTATTAAAGAAGGAAGATATTTCATGTCAAAACTTTTAAATCCAATTCTATATTTTGAATTTCCCAAAAAGGGATTCCATCCATACTTATCTAATATTTATTTCGAATATATATTCTATATAAAGATCTAGAGCCAACTCAGGTGAAAGAAAATATTTACATTTTAGGACCACTAAATCTCTGTTTGTCAGTTTTATTATTCAATATTCATACACAAGTAAACGCATTTATATCCAAGAAACAAAGTAATCATGCATCTTTCCCCGAGTGGAACTTTCCAAAGAAATATTTTTTACTCAAAAAGATTACTTCCGCGCAAACTGTAAAAGGAAAAGAATGTTTTCTAAGCTAAATTCCTCTCTAGGGATTTATACTTTTTATATTTTTCCCTCCATTTCACTTTCTTCCCTACCAACGCATCATCTTCCCGATATCATTGCCAAATGTATTATTTTTGTTTGATGTTTACCAAAAGGCATCCATAACAACAAAAAACAAACTCGAGCTTTGAAAAATCAGTAATATTTCATTTTTTTAAAGATTCGGACCTTAATACGTCCATGATTATTTTTTCCCTTTGTGATGATATTATTAGTAGCGGTCTTATCGGATATTTTCGAGGACTCTAAAATAACTGTTGTTGAAAAACCAGCAACTGAAGTGGTTAGAAACGTTAAAAACAGTAGATAGAATCAACAGACTCAGTTTATTATTTTCAAAGTAATTTTTTTCTTGTTTGTTTCATTTGCAGTTCTATGTACATCTTATGATTATCCGTATTATTACGTTTAAAAACTGCTTTTTAATTTTATTTTAATCTAATTAATTTTATAAACTTTCTTCCGACAATCGTAATAAAATCTCGGTCGATTAATGTTAGGATATTTGCAGTGTTCAGCTTACATTCTTTGAGAAGTATAAGTCACAGAATTCGCTTAAACAGTTATATAAAAGGCGATTCGAAATTGAACGTACAAACTGTAAGAGGACACGTCATACAGATGAGCTAGAGGATAAAACAAGATAAAGAAATAACAAGGCACTAAATAGAAAAAACTAGTGGCGATACTTTTTACACTTGGACAATAACCGCAAAACCCCTTAACGTCTGGTGTGAAATGAATGAACCGACCGTCGAGAATAGAAAACTCTGGATATATGGCCGACGCATTATAGTCCCCATCACAAGCCGCGCATGTACAAACCCTCAGACAGAGATACGACCTGTCATCAACTAAGGTGAATATGAGAAATATTGCAATTACTGTACCCTGTAGGGCAGCGAGAATATATTTACTTTCACTGCAACTTCTCATCTCCGTTGTGATGTATTTCAGCATAGCATGAAGAATCGTGGAGCCTCCATTATCAAAAATAATATGTTTATTGGACGTCTTCCATAGCACAAACATGTAAAACAAACACATACACTTACAACACAAACGTTACATCACTCACTGACATCGAATTCCATGTTCAATCATAATTATTCTTCTCCGTTGCTAGGCAACGTTAACAAAAGACAAAATATATCAATGCCACTCTATTTTTATAACCTTTAGGAAAGAATTAATGCCAAACGATTTTTTTAATTAATTTCTTTTACAGCCAAACGATATTTTGAAATTAATTTTTTATGACCAAACGATTTTTTATCTAATTAATTTCTTTTCTTTAAATATTTTAATAATTCTACAAATATATATATATAATTCGTTACAAATAGCACACCATCCTTAAAGTGCCCCCACACTTGGAGGGTTAAGATTTCGACAGGAAGTGCACTCGTCCAGTTTCACAAAACTGCTCTAAGTTCTTAAAATTCAGAGTTAAACACGTTTCACAATGGTGACTATTGGGTTAATCCTTTCAAAAATAATCGGCATTTAGCAGATATTTTCGACGGCGATGGAGATTCTTTCTACAAGGTTGGGATGACTACCATCTCCATAGAACAACAGCACAGGCGAACAACGCCATCTAGCTTATCTGGCTGTCATTTGGGACCACACTTTTCTATTGACTTTGGCTCAATTATGTGTTTCGTGCCTCTCCTAACAATTCGTACGCTGAATTTAGAATCACCATGCATATAAAAAATACATTAATTTTTAAACTACTTTTATTGTGTCTCTCTTCTCCGACCCCTTTGGGGCTCAAACTGTTATTTGCTAATAAAAAAAATAAAAGTGAAGAAAAACCATCCTAGAAATGCTTCATATTTAAATTTTCTACTTATTGCAGTTTAATTATTTTCTTAATTAAATAAATAAATAAAATCACTCATTAATTATTTATTTGTATCCAGATCATGTTGTCATGTAAACACCATCTAACATTCTCCAATCTTCCTTAAAAGCGAAGATGCATAGAAAAGCATATTACTTTCGAGACGCCAAATAGTAACACGGCCCAGGACGGGTTGATTTTCTTTCAAAAATTAATTCTCTTATTTAATCACAGTCACTTTTATGTTAAATTAATAAATATGATACAGACTTTACATTTTGAATAAGATATTACTGTCTTGAAAAATTCAGTACAGAGTGGTCCCCGAGACCTCTTTAATATGAAACATTTCAATTCCTTTCTCGAGGCATTCCAAAATATTTCGAAAGTAAATGCGAATGTTTCATAAATTCTTCTAAAATTCAACGAAAGTCAAACAGAAAACATCAAAAGATATCATAACTTTATCGTACTAGCATTTTCTAAGCTTCTTCTGAGTAAGAGAACTGAAAATGCTCTTCACTTTTTATATTCGCATTTTAATAATTTAAAGGAAATTTTTGCAGTACCAAATATTCTGCAAAATACATTTCTTGGATCTTTCTAACACATCACTAGTACACGAATAAAACATTTGTTTCACTATCCCAAGATCCTGTCTGAAATATTTAAAACCGACATCAGAATTGTATAACCTGCAGTTTGTAAAACAACAAGGGAAAAAATCCTGCATAAAGCATCGATTTCAGTTTTGTTACTTGCAACCCGATATTTTATTACATTATGTTGCACGAGACATTATAATGGAAAAAGAAATACGGTGTGCTAAGCCTAAAACATCCAGTTTCCTCTCTGTTCTAAATTAAAGATTCTTTTTTCTTTCCAAAGCAAGTTCAAGAATAGGAAAAAAAATTTAGATAGTCGCCGGCAAGTACGAGTTATTCAAGTTTTAAAATTAATCTTCGGTCAGGAGATTAAAACTTTGTTTCGTTTCTGCATGATTATTTCATTTTCTTTTTGAGTTTTTAATTATTTTTTGGTCCTCTGCAACGTTTTATTAGTCTTTGAGCTTGTTTTTCTAATCCGTAATTAAGTTTGAGATACAGTTAATGAGTTCGGTGAGAAAATTAGTATTTTTCAGAATTACTGATTGTAACTAGTTGTTTAATTTAAAAAAATTGCTCCAGAATTTCATTTCCTTAACTGTATTCATCACAGTGAATATATCAGTATCGATCCTTCTAATACAATAATTCCTCTATTCAACTTTCCCTCTAACAAAATAATAATGCACATATTCTTTTTAAGATAATGAATTCACATATATATATATTAGGAGAAATTCACGGTTATTCTTCGCATTCTCGTATTTTATTTAATAACATTTATCTATTATAATGCATATTCAATCATTATTCTCAATTTAAGAGGAATTCAGTGATATTAAAACATCCGTACCAGAGCTGATTTTAATAGTTGAAAATGGAAACATTAAACCAGAGTTTCCCAACGTGGTTCCTAAGCCCCACAGGGGGCACTTTGATTGTTAAGGGGGGGGGATTCGAAAATGGAAATAAAAAGAAAGAAATTGGCTGTACCGCACAACGGGGACAATTGAGACTGAAGCTAACTAAGTTGGAACCTAACATATATTCTCTTTGTAGCAAGCATCAAGCTCAAGGATATCAGTAAATTTAAATAATAAATAATTAACAATAATTAAAATAATATAGAAAAATCTTTGTTTTAAATTATTTCTTACTGGATTTTCAGTTCTCCGCTACATGTTTTAAAATTTTACTCACTGTGTTTCGCAACAATTTACTAGTGATTTCTTCCTAAAACTTATCATTTAAATTTCTTCAGTGAAAAATTCGGTTTTTGAATATTAAAAATTATGTATATGCTACATAGGGGGCATAAGAATTTTACAAATGCTTGAGTGGGGCGTGGCATAAAAATAGTTGGAAAACACTGCTCTAGCTCCAGGCTACCTAGCCCTAACATTCTTCGAAAAGAAAAAAATACACGTATATACTTATCACGAGTGTTGCAATACAAAAGATAAAGACCTTACAAGATCAGTTGCCAATTGAGAAGGGGCCATTTCTTTTGATTCAAACTGAAAACTTCTATTCTAATTTTTTATTTCGATTTTACAACAAGCATAGTTACACCACCGTAAATAGAGAGGATCTGAAATAGAAATTAATATCCTGCGTTTAGATTAAAAATAATTTATTAGATATATTACTTAAATATTTAAGCTAACAGTTTTGTGAACTGAAGCCCTGGCGTCCCCGCCCAAAAAATATCTACTCTTTATAACAGTTTTTAAAGGTTGTGACATTTTTTCTTTCAAACTCGAATTATTGACACAAATCAATGCTTTTATCAGTATTCACAAAAATACAATTAAATGTCTGCTTTTATCAGTATTAACAAAACTACAGTTAAATGTCATTGAGTTGCATTGGTTGCATCAGTATTAACAAAATTGCAACTAAGTGTAATTTGCTATTATCTATATTTTTGTAGGCATTATGAATGGAGTTCCAAAATGATAACAAACAAAGGATCAAAATTGTAGTGAAAAATACGCAAAAAAAACACTACAGAAACAACAGATAATATTCTTTAACTTTTTTAGCATGAACAATTTGACTAGAATCGTTGGAAAATATACTTAAAAGCTGAACATTAAGTGAAACGGAACAATTAAAACGACCACCATCTAGAAACGGAATAAAAAATATGTAATTTTTAGGAACTTCAAGGAACATTCGTGTGCGTGAAAAACTTACAGGCAAATAGATGAAATGCCGAACGGCGGAGTTAAAGCAAGACCTTCGCTCGTTCAATAAGCGATTTCTAAGAAAGACGGAAATGCAACCTAGTTAACCATTCGATGAAAATTTGAAATTTGTTCTTTTTCATCAAAATGCTAAAAAAGATTCTAAAATACGATTAATCTTTTGGGTATTAGACAAAAACCAATGCGTTTTCTTATGAATCTGTTGGCACGTATTTCACTATTTTACGTTTTTAATCTAGTAGACGTAGATTTTTTTATGTAGTCGCCAAGTTTGAAGAAATAAAACATGAAACAAAGCAAAACCCTCTAGAAATTTAGAAATATTTTTTTTGTTTTTGCATTCAAAATGGGATAATGGAAAATCCTTTGTTTATGTATATATATAATTTCAGACTAGTGATGCATGTATTGCAATTTACTTTCTTCACACATACAAACTACTTAGTAGACTACTTACTAGCCGTTTAAAACCAAGTATGAATACGGGCTATTTATCCACTTGTAAAATATAAACTCGGCACATATTTTTGTTGCAAAAGAATCGAAGTGAAAAGTGATGCAGACGATTTTGGAATTTCTAACAAAAAAACCCACCAACAAATGGAATTTCTTAATGAACGAAGTGTAAAAAGTATTAAAAGTAGGTTTAAATTTAATTTTTTTAAAAAATATTTTACTTAATCGTTGCACCAAAAACCTTGCCTACTGAACTGCATGGTGATTTTAATAAGCCTGCTAGTACACCTTTATGGAAGTTGAATTGAAAGCTCTTTCAATTTCCTCCGCATCTCATATCGGAAGTAAAAAAAAATTCAACGTATTCTAAAAATTCAATTTATATAAACATTTTTTTTTTCTCGCCTATAAGGGATCGCACATCATTTCACATGTCAATCATGCCTTTTGTATATCAAAATCGATTAAGTATTGAACCACCTTTTTCCGGTAAAAAAATTCGGTATGGAAAATATTGTTCGACCCGTGGAGACCTCAAGAAACGAAACTTCCACCAGTATACTGGCAACAGTTCTTTGTTATGAAGATCTTCTAGAACAGAATTCGAATTTCAAATAGCTCTTTTCTGTGAGCTAAAATGGGAAGATATAATATCAAGTGCTGCGTGGATTTGTAACGGGAAAAATGGTAATAAATCTTCTTCGAAATTCCCCACTTTAAAAATTCTATGCATTTGAAGTGCTTGGTAAATATTTAAGTCAAACAAGAAATAAAATTTGATATAATGCTTCTATGATGGGATTGTAAAATTGAGATTTGGAATTGTGAGCGAGAAGTGATTCAATTTTTTTTTTCTTTTTGCATTTATTTTTCCAAGGAAATAATAATATAATCAACGCTTATAGTAACAAATAAATATTATTATAGATTTATTATAAATATGATATTACATAGAATTATGTTTTGTATGTATTGGGATAGCCAAAATGTTATTAGGGGGTTTATATTCAATTGACACATATTCGTTGAAATGTAACTAACTCCATTATAAATCCAAGATTTATTATGTGGCGTGGTGGTTTACAAAGCGGCACTATTTCGGTTAAATTTTCTGAAAGGCTTATATCTGCAGAAGTTGTCCGGTGTATATTTTGAATGTATCATAAAATCACGGTAATACCAGTCGGTATAAAGAAAGATATTTTTTCAAATAAATGATTTTAGCGTGTTTTTTTACAAATGTTAGAATAATTTTGTGAGATATTTTAATGCACTGTCAGACAAAAGTAAATTTTTAAAATGTGAATTTAGAACAATTTGTATTATTATTTGCACAGATTTAACGAAGAACATACAACATATTCTATCTGAAAAGCTGTTTTTGAAATATTGATATTGAATGGAAATATCCCAAAAATACCTAGCCAATCTAAAACATATTAGAAACGACTGGGTTTTATGTAACATTTATCCTTTTGTACTCGTAAGAGAAATGACATCTATAATTATACATAATTTAGTGTAAGGATTCATTTAAAGCTTAGGTAGCTAAAAAATATAGTTTCTGATTCATTTTCATTCTACTAAATTAATCTGAAAGTTTTGCTAATAAGGAATTTGTAATAATTGTTATCTGACAATAATGCGGAAACAATGCGTTATGCATAATGGCGAGTTTTACTCGACATATGAGTGCAAAGGTTTAAACTATTCTCTGTGACTATGAACTAACATATATTAGAGAGATTGCTACGAGACATGCAAGACGAGACGGTACTATAAGATAAATGACTCTCTTTGTATTACAGTTTAGAAAGTATGTCGCTGTGACCTAGAAATGTTATCTAATTCTATTCAGCGAGGAGATATATACTGTCGCGACTTCAGTACGTTCTTAGATAATTCTTTTGATGGTAAGACAATCGATCAGAGTTGTCATTTATTTGGTCCAAAAACCATTCGCTCAGAACAATTTATCACTAAAATGTGGTAATAATAGCAAAAAAATTAATCAATAATAATGGCGACCAAGAGCGGCTATTTGACTTGAACGCGAAGAACAAAGAAAGTCCGTTCAAAATGTTCAAGGATTCTAGGAATAATAAAGTTACTAAAGCCATTGCTTGAGTAGTTAAAGTATTTCTTTTTACATAGAAAGACACATAAAAAAGATTTTTGTCCTTCATTGAAAAGTATTTAGGAAAAATGGCTAACAAGAAAATTTTTCAATTGGAAGATGAAAGAAGGAATTTCATTTTGGGGAAAGGAATATTTTTATTAAGTGGATAGATACCCTCAAAATTTTCATGGATTGCATTCAGTAGTTGTTGTCAATTTAATCTTTCTTTATTCTAATATTTATAAGATTGTCCACGGCTTTCTTATCCTCGGAAGATTTCATTGCGTCAGACTTTTATGGATAGGTTGAAAAGAACTTCATGACGTTTTGTTTTTCAAAGCACAAACGTTTCTTTTTTTATTAAGAATAATTACTTAGCTCGTTTGAAAACAATTTAAATAACGGATTTTAATGAAGTTGGTCTGATGACAATATGCGATATTTTTATTATTATATTTATAAATGAACCTGTTCCTTAATGTACAAAATGTAATTTTTCTTGATCTCATTAAACGAAGAATAGAAGACAGTTTTTTTAATTACATCCCCAAACCTTCACTTGGCCCCTTCAAACATTAATTTTCTAAATACAGACTTTTCTTTGTAACTATTTATTAATTAAGACGAACTGAATATTGTTTTTGTAATAAGTACTTTGACTTTCATATTTTCCTTCCATTTTGTACGTATGTTTAGGACTTTTTTATTACACCAAAAATATTTTACAGAATTGTCCTGTTTACATGAAATCTATCAAAAATTTTCTTTTATTTTAGCAGAATTATTTGAGGATAGAAATTAACGTTTCATCTGATAATATCTGGTCACTGAAGTTATTTACTCTCATTAAAAAAAGTAAAAACTATTTTAGTTATTTCTGAGCTAATACTTACTCTTCCTTGTTAGATATACTAAGATATTTTCAGCATTTTAAATCAATGTCTTCCCCACACCTACTCTATACTTTGCACAAGAATATAATATATTGCTTTCAAGAAAATATCTTTTGCACAAAGAACAATGTAGAGGAAATTTAAAGTAGGAAACAATTCAAACTAATCATAGCTAATATTCCTGATGGAAGCGCTAGCCACCTAATGCTGCAAGTTTATTATATTAAACCAGTCCCTTTGTTGCCTATTCATGGAAATGAAAACATAAATGTTCGGAGCGCATTACAAGAGTCTGATAATATTGAATATATCAGTAATATTGAATTTTATGGAAGTTGAATATCCTGAATACTCATGTATATTAATAAATTAAATACATAATTTAAATTACATTTCAATGATATCTATTCGAAGATCCAAGTTTAATAAATTTCAGTTTGTGCATGGACCCTTATCATTTAGCTTCTCTTAGAGTGTACTGAAATTCACCTCGTTGCAATGTCGATATCTTTCTGAATATTAACAGAATTGAACTGAAATTTTTATATAAGTTGTCCAATATATCTGGCTTTGAAGTTATGAAATAAATATTTCACTACGTTTCGCACATGTTCAGTTAAAAATTATTTAATATAAATACTCTGATTTACTGTATTATTCAAATTATTTGAATTAAATTTTAATACAAAACTTTTTTTACATATTGTAAAATATTCTGTAAGTTTCGTACAATTTGGTTGAAAACTCTGTATGTTATAAGCAAAAAACATGCGGGAAAATTAGGGTTTTTTAAAGAAACCCTTACATTTTCATGAATATTTTTGCAATTTTTACGAAAATGCATTACAAATGCAACATTATACACATCAAACAAAACCATTGAAAAAAGTTTAAAATTATTCTGTGAAACGGGGTGGGCCAAAATAATTTTCATCTACATCAATTCGGTGGATGGTCCCCTTACTATCCTAGTGACCGAATCTTCACTGTAAAATATGAATTACGACGATTGCATGTCCTACGATTCTCCGCAACTTATAGCGAACTATTTTATTCCTATTAATTCTAAATTTTTCGCATCTTAAAAATGGTCCTTAGCATTTGTCCACCAGTTTATATATATACATTAAAGAAAAAAAGATGCCATTCTGAAACGGCCATTAATAAACAGCAAATAAATTGATACATAGTCATAAAAAGTTATTACAATTTAGTTTCGACCATTTAAATAACTGTTTCAGAAGTGAAAATAATGAA
Source organism: Araneus ventricosus (assembly GCA_013235015.1). Taxonomy (NCBI): domain Eukaryota; kingdom Metazoa; phylum Arthropoda; class Arachnida; order Araneae; family Araneidae; genus Araneus; species Araneus ventricosus. The sequence continues at coordinate 103,211 of BGPR01004000.1, forward strand.
CATTTAGATTTTCATTACTTTCCAGGATTATTATTCAATACAAATAAAAATAATTAATTACCGGCGCTCAATAAGCAGATTATAAGTGTAATGAAATTATGCTATAGCTTTTGTAAAAAAAGTACCATGCTTCGTAATTTTTCACATTTTTGATTGTTTTCAAAAAATTATGCAAACAAAACACCAAGAGCAGATTAACTTATTCACCTTGTTCCTCTTAAGTAAAGATTTCATTTCATTAACTCAAAAGACTTTAATGCTTTGGTTTTTATTAGCTTATTCATTAGTATATCCTTATAGAATTAGAACATAATACGTTACGTAATATCGAATACATATTTGACGAATTAACGAACAGGTTATATAATCAAAATGCTTAAGTCAGCTGGTTGCAAGTTGATGATATAATATTAGACACAGACATTAATGAGATTAAACTAAATTAATTAATTCAGTGGTGATTAAGATTGCATTTGCTTTCATCTGAAATTAAATAGTTACATCAGCTTATTTTCTTCTTGATGAATAAAAGTTTAATTATGACGTAATCATTTGACTTGAGAAAGGTTTTCTATAATCACATATATAATTAATTGCAATAGCTGAAAGAAAAAAAATGAAGAAAGTACAGGCAAAGGAAAATAATAGTCAATTAGAAATAACCTTCGAGTTGTGCTTGTCGGCTACAATAATACCTATCATCGTCAAAGTAGTAACTAAGTAAATTGTATGCTGTATAGGTGATAATATAATAATAATGGACAGATAAAACTTTTCTATTGTTCATAGGCCATCACCAAAAAGTAATCTATCCAATATTTAATATTCAAAGGTAACATTTTTTTCTAATACTGCAACTTTTTAAAACTTCTTTAACAATTTAATATATTTATCGACTCAACTCTACGACATTTTGCCTTAAATTACAGTCTTCTAGTATCTTATTTTCAGAAATGTTCTTTATAAAATTTTACAAACATTAGTTTTTGTGAAATAACAATAGTTGTTATGCAAGATTACATAAGCATCAACATTTAATACAAGATGTCAATAAATTATGATCCCTATTTAAAAAAAAATTCCTTAAAAATCTAGCTTTGAGAAGCACATGAAAACTATTTCTATCGATATCGGATATGAACATCAGCGGAAACTGTTTTATCCTTTCCAAGGGGAAAATTGCACATCGTAGTGAAAACACATTATTTCGAAACTGTTCGAGGAATTAATAGTGCTCGTGATAAAGATTATTAAACACTTATGCTAGTAAGAATTTTTCCCTGTGATTTGTTAAGCTTTTTTTCTTTCTCGTATACAAAATATACGTTAAGAAAGTATTGCAATCATTGAAAATTCGACTTTGAGACTTTGATGATCTTCCACGTTTTAGATCTTTCTGAATCTCCAAAAAATGGAATTACGTCTGTCTGTTTGCATGTCTTCGAATACAATAACTCAAAAACGGATCAAGCTAAAATATTAAATTTGATATGTTGTCTTTACCCCACCAGTTTAGATCTGTATTAATTCTTCGGCGAAATGCATCAAAGGCAATTTTGTATATCCGTCTGTGAGTAAGAGAACTAAATAAAGGAATATCGCAACTAGGTAGATGGATGAAATTTTGCATTTAGTTTAACCACCGAAAATTTAGATCTTTATCAAATCTGTTTGCTGGTTAACTGTCTGTTTATCTGCCTCGAGATCATCGAGTACATGTACACGCGGAAACTAAAAATCGCAACATGCCCGGTAATTGAAATTTGGTATGTAGTCTTGATGCTCAAATTTTGAGCCGTGAAAGGTAACATTTAGTCGCTTAACAAGCAACACCAACTATAACAATTTTTGGAAATTTGAAAGAGGAAGAAAAAAACTTAATTTTTCGCAACCAATAACGAATATTTATGAACTTTTTTTAAACATCTGGCATGAGTATGAGATCACATTTTCCTACCAGATGTGAAAACATTCAGAAATATTCGTTACTGGTTGCGAAAAATTAAGTTTTTTTCTTCCTCTTTCAAATTTCCAAAAATTGAGATAGTTGCTGTTGCTTGTTAAGCGACGATTTCCAAAAATGCGATATCGATTCTTTTTTCTATACGAAGAAGAGAATACGTGCATTATTGTGGAGGTATACTTAGAAGTCGAAGGGAGAACAATATCTTTGGTAATGTTAGAAATTCTTGTCGCCTTGTTATAGATTTCAGGGTGTCAAAAAATTATAAATAGTTATTAACACTTTAACACGAACAACATTAACTGCATGAACATATTACAACATTGCTTTCTGACGAGGCTATGCAATTTGTTCCCTAGAAAAAAAGATCCCGCTGTTGCCATAAATGATAATAAAACTCTTTGAACTAAGTTAACTATCCATATATACAGTTTTAGTAACTTCTCTAAGCTATATTTTTATGAAATTTTTTATTTTTATTCACATGAGAAAATTTTGGACCTTATCACGTGCTTGATTGATATATTGAGTTCATAAATATTTAATCATAGATGTTTTTTAATTTTATTTTTTCACCAATAACTATTCCAAAACATAATATTCGTGCATCAGATTTAATTTTTTTTGCTATTCAAACAGGATTTTCAGACCTTAGATACCCGTGTTACAATTCTACGCATTTACTGAAATTAACGAAATACTGCTTTGAAATTTTAGGTAAAATTTTTAAAAAGTTGCAAAAGGCAATAAGTTTGCGAATTTTATTTGTTCTTTTAAAATGACTAAAAATTAATACTCATTTCTTTTTTGAAATGTCAACCAAACACTGCTTCACTAACTTCGAACAATAAACATTAATATGTGTAACTGTTTGTGTAATCTCTATTAATTTGTTCTTAAGAAGTTGGAATTAATTAAACTACAAGCAATTGAATCGTTGAGTTTTAGAACCTGTGAACCAAAAACATCTTAAATTACATTGCTTCCAGAGACCACAAAGAGTTACACAATCTGCTCTGAAAGGAATTACAAGTTTGATGGGCATAAACTCCGAGTTCTGCATTAAATTAAACTTCAGTTGAACCTGTAATGAATTTGCGTTCGAACAAATCTAGAACTTTATGCGTCTTAACCAGATAGAAATGCCGGTTATTCATTATAATAATTCCATAATGTTTTAGGAAATGCATTTTGTTAGAAGGTCTTCAGCTAAATGTATTTTTACCTCTTTTAGAAAATGATGTTCCATTAATGTCATACGATTATTTATTATACGATACTTTATTTTAAGCATCGGATAATAAACTATGTTTGAATATTTACAGAAAGTTGCAATTTAAAATTGTTAGCTTTTGAATCGTCCCTCATTTTGGAATAACATCGTTATATCGATTTGAAATATTGTTACATTAATGATACAGCCCTGATTTCAGAAACACGAATTTATGTCGCAAATTTGTATACATTATAATTATATAAAATTTATATATGTAGAAATGCTTTTATGCCGTCTGTAGGGTATATGCCTGTATAGCTAAGTTTAATGTTACGAACGTGGAATGTCGCTTCCCGGCAATGTTAGTCTTATGGTTGTGAAGAGAGTTTTACAGGGGTAAGTATGGAATGAACGGCAAGCGCCAGACCTGAACCCCTGACCTTGGCGACGAACTGGATGACCATTGTGGCGACTTGGCGACACATTTGGCGACTTTGGCGACAAATCGAAGATTCCCGAAAATGCGATTATCGTCTTGATATCTCTATTAGGGCCCGAGATACGGATTTATCCAGATGATTCCATGTTACGTCACGGCCTGTCGAGAAGACTATAAATAGATCGTGCTCGGATCACAGAGGAGTGAGCGTGTGTTGATCAACTTTGAACGTATTGATCGTCTGGGAACGTCCTTGGAGTACGAACGCCTTTGAAGAATCACTTTGGAGTTTCGTCTGCAGTGCGAGCTGGTGAGCTGAGCGCTATTGAAAGTGATGTTACTGTCATTATTAGTGAATTTGCTATCTGCTTTATGTTATAGCTAGTGATTTGTTGCCTCTTTTTGTTGCTAATCTGTATAAGAGCCATTGTTTCTGTTACCTGTGTTTCGTATTTTCCTGCATATTTGTGAATAAACCTTCATTCTCCTTTATCCTGCGTGTTGAACTGTTTCCGCCATACACCCACAGAACGATTTTTGTAACAATATATAATAGTAAAATACAGGGTGTCCACTCTAATCGTGGTCTATTATCTAATTTCTAAACCGTTAGAGTTTAGAAATTAGAGAAAGACCTATACTTCTAATTGCAAAAAGGCTTTAAATGACGTAAAGAATTATATTTTGTTTTTTTGAGTACATAAATGTACTGCTGAAATTCTCCAGTCCTGTAAGTCATTTCGAGTAAAATATTACTGGCACACTAACATTTTAAACAAAAATAGTTCCTCTCTGATGCGATTAAAATTGACCGAGTAATGAAGCTTTAGATCTCATTAATTTTAGGCCAATCATCGGCCGCTTCTTCCTCGAACCATTCGCTGATTGGCAGGTATTCCTCAAGGTGCCCGTTGAAATGGTCTAAATTCTAATAGGAATTATTTAACTAAAGTAATATGCAAACCTTTGTAACACTGTCAGTATTAGTCGCAGAAGAGAAGAACTTTTTTGTTTGTGTGTGTGTGAAATATATATATATATATATATATATATATATTAGTGTGTCAAGAATATATTACTATGTAAGTCTTATAAGACAGGGGGACTATATAAGAATTCAGATTTCGCAATTTTTTAGCATTATATTTATTGAATCAAGAAACATAAAATATAATTATTTACCTCATTTAAAGCATTTTTCAAACTGGAATTATATACCTCTAACGATTTAGAAATTAACTGTTTGTACCCGATTAGAGTGGACACCCTGCATATTTAAAGTACATGTCTAGTACGCATAACTCTGTCGTGTCTGAGCGGGTTCTCATTGGCTTGGTTCCACTACGAACTGATCATATCCACTGCGGACTACCTAACCTTGGTTTTACATGGATATTTAATAAACGAAATAGCAAAATGTATATTATCTTGGCCAGAAATCCTGTGTCTTCACAAGTGAAAGTGAAAATGCAATATAATCCATTAAAAAAGAGAACGAACAATATTTAGCTGAAACTTAGCAATATCCTTGCCTAATCAGTTTTCCTTCACTGTCTATGAAAACTTCTTAGTGAGTCTAAACTTCTTCCAGCTTATTTTGTAAAAAAAGTTTCCTTTTTTTATCACAAATAATTTCTTTTAAGATATATAGGCTTAAATTCTATTTTGCAACATTTCTAATGACAAACATTTGTGTTATCAGCTTTTATGACAAATAAAATTTTAAGGAGCGCATATCCGATACTGAAGTGTATGACAGTGCTATAATACCCTATAAGGAACATGAGATAAAAGGAATTATGACATAATATTTCGCTGTATGAAATTCATTCAAAATTTCGCTTCGTGCTGGAATTATGGTTGTATCAATTGTTATAGTTAGCATAGCTTTCAAGATATTAATTTGAATATTCAGCCACACACACACGCAACCTTTCAGACTGAAATATTTTTTCTCATATAGTCTCGTTACAAGCGTTTTTTCTTAACCCTTTTGCGCAAAGAAATTATGGAACTATGCTTCTTTTTACTCCTACCTCCATGGCATATACTCCAAATTATCATGCTTCTACGATGCCTAATTACAATTTTCTTTAAAGATGAAACTGTGGAACTTCCTCCAATTACTTTTATATATGCATGGTGGAATATGCATCTCTGAGTGTTATTTTATTACATTCATTGCATTAAATAAAACTTTGTTTTGTATTAAGTAAATTTCTAAAACTTTTTAATCTTAATTTTTAAAACAAAATTTTAAAAGTTTTGCTTTAAGGAGAGAGAGAGAGAAAAAGACAGATAATTTTTTGTTGTTCAATTTTAAGACTTTTTTCCTTTGTTAACTCTATAATACATCAATTTAAAAAATTGAAAATGCTCCCCAAATCATAAATCTATAACATCATCACAAGCCCTTCACGACGTAGTTTTAACGATAGTGTCTGTCTTTTTCAACAACTAAAAGAGGTAGTCCGTAAAAAGGAAGCACAATTCGTTTTTAAAACGAAGCAGTTTTATAGAAAGTTCCAAATCCCATCCTCGCAAACTAATCTCGAAAGACTGTTCTAGTAAATTTCCCTTCTGAAACAGGTGTGATTAGTTTTAAACATAGTTTACAGTTTGAATCTGGGAAAAACCAAATCGATTTTAAAACTCCGAATTGGATGAATTCCAGGCAGTTTAGCCCGAAACTAAAATCAATTTTGCAAAGAGTTCAGAGTTTTCCTGCAGCGCCCTCAAAAAACAAAGTTTTAAGAGTTTCCGGAACATCTGGTTTCCTCTTTGGAAAATTTAACTTCCCAATAGTTGGAAAATGGCTCTGAAACGAGAAATAAATGATTCGTTAAACTTTATGGAGCCGTATTTGATTATAGATTCCTTATATCTTTCCTATTGAAGTTTATTTTGTTATTTATTTTTCCTATCAGAAGTAAATATTTACCTAGAGATTTTATGCATCTGAAAGTAAATAATTTTTTGCGTGTTTATCTTCCGAAAAGGAATGACAAAAATCAACAAAAATTGTCTGTAAGAAAATGGTATAAATAATAATTTGTTTGTACAAGTTCAACTAACCACTGTTAACGTCTTGCTTTGATACATCAAGCATTAATAAGTATTTAAATATATTTGAATTAGATAAATTTGACTTGTTTTTTCTGCAAAGAAATGGTGAAAGGCACACATTTCGCTTGAAACTAAATAGTATATCTTAGTATTTTCTTACATTTTTTATATTTATATAAATAAAAGAGAAACACTATTTTTTATACGTTATAGAAATCTAAACTGCTGAAAAGATTTTCTTTAAATTTTGCTCACAAATACTATGAAGTATAAGGAAGGGTTTGGTGCAGGTTTCGTCACAATTAGTCAAATAGTTATTTTGAATTTTTTAGAAACTATCTTTCCACTGTACAGGCTCAGTTCAAACTCTTCAGCGGATGAACCAAAAAGGCTAAACAATATTAGTAGCTTACGGAAAAAAATCAGATTCCAGCGGTTTCATAAAATCGTTTGGTTCAATTGATATCTCATTTAAATAGAGAACTATTCAGATGATAAATGGATCTTGTATACTATGATTTTTACATCAAAAATATTAGACGTCAAAGTATTCTTATACCGACCAACGCCGTGTATATCGTTTAGTAAAATATCAAATGCTTTCCTTATGAAATACGATAAAACAAATAACATGAATTTCATTTATCCAGAGTTTATAATGTAAAGCTGGATCATTCGATACTAATTTTGCAACATCCAAGATTAATTCAGGGTCTCAACGTCTTTGCTAGCTATGCTTATCTTATTCTATATATTGCAATCTATCAAAGTGTTCAATAGACTTTGTCCATTAAACAGCATCTTGAAATAAACCACTTATTTAAGTGTAAGAATTAATTTATAAATTTGTAGCCACAGACATCTAGTTCGCCATCTCGTCGGGTTAAATAGACTTCCCAGCCTTAAAATTTGAAAATAGTAAAGAGAAAAATCTCTTTGGTATCCCTGTGGTGTACTTACGTTATTTAAATTATGTAAGTGTTGGATTTACTGTAAAAGAACAAAAAAAATTAATATTTTTATTTTCGATGTAGGTGAGGGTGACACTGGTCTCTACCTCAGCGGAAGACAGAAAGTGTCTAGGATGCTATCAATTGGTTTGTATAGAGGCCAATATTTAATCTGTTATATTTTGTTCAATTAGTTTGTCTGCTGGCACATAGGTGTTTCTTTTTTTTCGGTATAGAAGAAAATCTTGCATGAATATGTTTTCAAGGGTTACTCTCCTGTTTGGACTTTTTGTTTGTTTGTTTATCTGTGATAAATTCCAGTTGATTTTTAAAACTACAGAAAATTACAATGGCGTCCAAAGCTAAGCAACATGATTAAGATACGAAACATTTTGAGTTAATACGGATGCAATGGTTCAAAATTAGTTCCGGAGAATGGTGGGACATATAATCGTCGTAACTTACATTTTATAGTAAAAATTCGTCCACGACTGCATATGGGGGGGGGACCGGAATCTGATGAAGACGGAAAGGATTTCGATTCATTCCGTTTCACAGAAAGCTAATAATGAGTTGAAATTTCCATCAATGGTTTCGTTTGATGTGCATAATATTTACTTGCATTTTCGTAAAAATAGCACGAAGATAATATAGCACGATAAATAAAACGGTTTCTTTAAAAAATTGCGATTTTTTTGCATGTGTTTTGCTTATAACATACAGAGTTTTCAACTCAATTAAACGAAACTTACAGAGTGCTTGATATTACGTAAAAGAAGCATCGTGTTAAAATTTGAATTAAATGCTTTTAATCTCACAAGAAATAAGAGTATTTGTAGTAAATAATCTTTTATTGTACATGTACAAAACAGTTGGCGTAACTTTTCTTTCCTAACTTCGGAGTCACATATATAGGGTAACTTATATAAAAATTCCAGTTGTATATCATTAAGATTTAGAAACATATAGGCACTGCAGCGAGTAGAATTTCTGTTGATCTCTAAGAGAAACAAAATCATGAGAATTTTTCCACAGCATGATATTTTTTAAACTTGAATCTTCGAATAGTTATCATCGAAATGCAATTTGAATTATGTATTAAATTTATAAATATATATGAGTATTCAGAATATTCAACTTTCATAAAATTCAATACTACTGTTCGAAGATTCAAGATAAAAATTTCAGTTAAGGCATGAACCTTTATCATTTAACTTCTCTCAGAGTGGAACCGAAATTCACCTGGCTGAATGCCGACATCTTTCTGAATATTAAGGGTATTGAACTGGAATTTTTATATAAGTTACCCTATATATACATGGCTTTGAAGTTATGAAAGAAAAGTTACGTTACGACTCCATAAAAATTTTTGTGTTTATGTTACTTTTAAAATTATTTTGCTTTTATTTTCTTTATTGCAGAGAAATGTGTTTCATAAGATGTTATATAAAATTAGTGAATTCTTGAAACCATTTTAAAAGTAGAAGTTAGATTTCCTTAGGTTGTACATCTTAGAAACTAATTGCGATCAATACATTATGCAATTCAGCCATTAAATTTCTGAATTTTCAGGTTTATATATTGAATGTCAGCATTTCTACTTACTATAAATAAAATTCTTGATTTATTAAAGACTGGTTTTCAGTTTCTGGCACTTTTCACCATCTGCTCATTTTTACTTTTAACTAAACAATAAAAAGTCTTGAAATGAATCTTTTAAAAAATTTCGATTTAATAACACCTACCTGAAAATTTAAGCTGCATTACGTTATAAATTTATTGCTCAAAATAAAAACCTTTATTGTCGACAAAATAATAAATATTTAGATGTCCTCAGTACTTCATTCCAAATCTAACGATGAATCATAATAAGCGCAATTTAGATATATAGCGACAGACATTTCTTCATACGATATTTATGTCGAAATATAAAGAAAATTTTCAAAATATGTTATAAAACACACACACACACACACACACATACACACACACACATATATATATATATATATCATGGACATGTAATTACTGGAGATTTGAATATTGTTGGAAATGAAAAGCTTAGAGAATAAATGAGTCGAATGGCTATAGCTAATAGTAATGAAATTATTAAAAAGCAAATTAAAAAAGATATTGAGAAATTTCTATTAAATATTTCAATTAAATATAGTCTGCCTCTAGAGGCATTTAATGAATATAGACATAAAACATTATTAGATCTTTTTAACTATAATTTTAAATCTAATGATTTTAATAGATATCCTGATATTAAAAAACATATTAAAGAATTGCAAACAGAATTTGTAATAGTCTATATAGACAAAGTGCCCAGTAATTTTGCTATAATTTGTAAATATTTTTACAAAAAACTACTTAATGATCATATTATTAATAGTGATATTTAAAAAGAGACAAAATTAGGTGAAAGAGAAATTCCAAATAGAATTCAAGCCTTCCATAAAAAATTGGGAATTAATTATATTAAAAAAGATTATCCTCACATCTTTCTTACACCAAAATTTCACAAAAGTCCTCTTAAATTTGGAAGTGCTACTAATGGCTGCAATACTTATATTACAAAATCTGGCAAACTTGCAAAAATACATACAGACAGTGATAGAGAATTTAAATAAGCAAAAAGATACAATTATAGTAAACAATAGTGTAGAGATATTAAATGTAATTAAAGATGTAGAAATAACTAGTGTACATACTTTTGACTTCCAGGATTTACTTAATAGTATAGATATTGAAGATTTGACTAATACCCTAGTAAATATACATAAAGATTATGATCTTAAAAAAGATATTGACATTAATAATTTTAAAAATCTTATTAATCTTGTTCTAAAAGAAAATTATATCTTTTTTGATAATAAGATTTTCCATCAAATTAAAGGATTACCTCAAGGAGGTCCAACTAGCAATAGTTTAGCAAATATTTATCTTCACTACTATGAGAAAGATTTGACTAATTATAGCCATAGTATATTGTTCCGCTATATAGATGATTTAATATTATTCAATAAAGAAATAGATTTTAAGCCACATATTGACTTCTCTCCTGATTATTTAAAACTTATAAAAACTAATAACAATGAATTAGCTGCAGAATTTTTAGATCTAGATATTAAAATCATAGATAATAAATTAGTAACAGATATCTTTGATAAAAGAAATGCATTTAATTTTCAAATTAATAAATTCTCTTTTTGGAATAGTAATCTTAGCATTTCTGTCTTCAAGAATTTAGTAAAAAATTATATAATTAAAAATAACAATTTAGTCACAGACATTGATATTAGAATTAAGAACATAAAAAATTTTTATTCCTTTGCACAGGATTATGGAATGCCTATAGGTTTTCTAAGAGTATATATAGATAAGAAATATTTAGGTCATTTAGAATAAAACATCCATATTGGTTTATAAAGGAATATTTTTATTTCTTTGATAGTGGGATAGTGTTTTCACATATTCTACTCGTAATGCGTGATTTTATTCAAATTTGGCTATTGAGTTATTGGTTTCAGATTTATTACATAGGTGGCGTCAGGATCATTCATGTGAAATTTTCCTTTTTAATAGACATTTTTACCAATTTTCAAATATTATCTAGATAAATAACTGTATTACATTTTTTAAATGCTTTTGAGAATTTTAATATAGGTATCTTACTAATTCTTGATATCAAAAATTAATTACATTATTTGGTCAATTATGCTGCTTCATGGTAAGAATTTTCGTTGTGGCAACATGTGATGTCATTGTGAGTGGCGGGTTATATTGAAAGAGATGAATCCTGGTAAGTATAAGAGGAGACACTGATTAGTTAATGTTTAATGAAAAGTATGGGTATTTTATTGAATTATATATTTACTGTCTTTACTGCAATATCATAGTGCAATATAATGTTATATTATACATATTTTTATCCTGAATTTTAGTCGTTTCTATACAGTTATGTTTTATTGTTAAGGTTAGTATAAGACTTTTCTTTCTAAATTCTTTCATTTTAGGGTAAATTACCCTGTTTGTTTTTTCAACAACAGTAGTAACAGGGATGGTTTGTACAGCAAAATTAATTTAACCTGGCTAAAGCTTGTCCACAGCCAAGATGCTATATTAATTGTTGAAAACTCCATTTACTTGGATTGCCTATTTCAATACTTTTAATAACAACAGTTTTTTTACTTGTTGACATGCTTAAACTTGATTTTTTGTTCATGGTATCTTTAGTATTTTCAATTTTTTAGATTTTATTTAAAATTGATGTATTGTTCAAATAATGACCTTTTAATATAGGATTTGATTCTTGATATGGTTTGTTTACTTTATTTCTGTATGATCATATACAAGTTATATTTGGATTTATATATATATATATATATATATATATAAACAGTGAATTAGGGGCTATCGGCAAGGCCTTTTTCTCCTTTTCTTCCTCTGTTTAGCAACCGCAATAACTGGTTTGGCGACATATCCTCGTGCTTCTTACAGTCTCGTGTGCTTTTTCCTGGTGCTGGTAAGACATTTCATTTTTTACCACGTTTTTATTAACTCGCTTTCTTGTCTGTCTGTCTGTTCGGTACAAATCTTGCGATCGATTTTAAACTTACTTCCCGATGAGCTGGAGACTTGAAACTTTAAACATAATTCAGAACTAGATGACAATGCATTATTAATTCGCTTTCTTGTCTGTCTGTCTGTCCGTTTGTCTGTCATTTCATATTTTGCATGACGCATCCGCAATACGTTTTTCATTATATCTCGAAGACTATTAACATTACAGACTTGGTTCTTGGGTATATGGTTGACCTATGGTATCATCGAAGCACCCCCATATTTTAGCCATATCTTTGCGCATGCGCAGTACGTTTTTCATTATAACTCGAAAACTATTAACATTACAGACTTGATTCTTGGGTATATGGATGACCCATGGGATCATCGAAGCACCCCTATATTTTAGCAATATCTTTGCGCATGCGGAGTACGTTTTTCATTATATCTCGAAAACTATTAACATTACAGACTTGGTTCCTGGGTATAAGGATGGCCCATGATGATGGATGCATGAAGAGAAACTGAAATAAACCTGAAATTTGCCACATGTCTCCGTCATAATCTCATCAAGATGTTTAAAATCGATTGCAAAATTTCACACACAGTAGACTAAAACGCAGAAAATAATTATTTAAAAAAATAAAAATTTAATAGACCACTTTTTAAAACGGACTAAAAAGCATACAATAATTTCTTCTAGCCCCATACAGATTTATAACCCCATACATATTTAAAACGAAAAACGTGGAGCGCATGCAATATTTAATAATAAGGAGTGTAGGGAGTAGCTGTCGTCGAGAAAACTCACACAACAGTTCATATAATTTCCATTGCAATAAAATTGTTAGTGAGTGAAATAAACTATTTATACATCAATTATCTATTACATGCGCCCCACGTTTTTCGTTTTAAATCTGTATGGGGTTATAAATCTGTATGGGGCTAGAAGAAATTATTTTATACTTTTTAGTCCGTTTTAAAAACGTGGTCTATTAAAATTTTTATTTTTTTAAATAATTATTTCTCTTTTGCTGTTTCGTGAATATTACTGTATTATTTTTATTCTAGGTCTTATGTATTCGGATTTTTTGCTTTCAATTTTTTAAATAATCTTCATTGTATTTGTCTTTTATTCCAGAATTTTTCCCATTTTTGATTCTCTTGTTCTTTTTTGAGGGGGTAGCGACAAATTTTTACGGTTTTCGTATGTCGTTAGCAGAAAAAAGCACTTATTAATATCATAAGCGAGCCTCCTCTTCCTGACGAGCGGCTCGCCGTGATATTTTTCAATTTATTAAAATTTTTGTTTTCTTTTTTTTTGTCTTTTGTTTCTTGTATGTTTTTGAATTTTTGTCTCTTGTTTCTTGTTTGTTTATATATATATATATATATATATATAATATAAATTTAAATATAACTTTGTTATATATGATCTTACATAAACAAAGTAAACAAGACATATCATGAAGCCAATCCTATACTAAAAATTCATAATTTAAACAATACAGCCAAATCTATATATATATATAATCTCACTTAATTTTATTTCGAATTCTAATATTATATATTTTAAAGTCTTAATAACTCCAGTTTCGTTCCATCTCCCGCGCTAGAGGTATATTGAATCTCTCGTTTTAGCATATTTATTACTAAAAGAATATTTTAATCGTTTCCACGCGCACACAAATTGCGAAATCAGCGACTTATTGACGCCATGCATTTTCCCTAAAACACTTACGTAATATACTAAAAATAGCTAGCATTCCCTTCACTTTGATCCCGTGTGTATCTGTTAAATCCCTACCTGAGAAAAAGCAGAAATCTTCTGTTCTCTTTTGGCTTAAAACTTCAACTGAAATGTACGTACATTCCGTCATTCTCCCATAATAAAATGAAATTTAGAATAACTCGGCCTGCGTTTTTCATTTAACGACTACAACAACGAATACATTATATATATATATATATATATATATATATATATATATATATATATA
>BGPR01004001.1:0-103816 GCA_013235015.1 Araneus ventricosus
TGATGAGGGTAAAAAGACTCGATTATGCATAGATTTCAGGAAATTAAATGCTCTATGCAAATCAGACTCTGAACCCTTACCCCTCATGGATAGTCTACTAGATAAATTATCAAAAGCAAAATTTTTTTTCCTCTTTGGATTTGGCTTCTGGGTATTGGCATGTGCCCATTCACCCCAAAGATACTGAAAAACTAGCTTTCTGCACAAATTTTGGCTTATATGAGTGGTGCAGATTACCATTTGGCATTAAAGTAGCTCCTGCAATTTTTAATAGATTAATTCGAAGAATATTAACTAAATATAAAATTGATTTTGCTTGCAATTATTTTGATGATATCATTGTGTACTCTTCATCTGAACTAGAACATTGGAAACATCTTAAAACAATTTTTGAAATATGTGAAAAAGAAAACATTAAATTGAAACTATCCAAATGTGTTTTTGCCCAAACTAAAATTAGCTTTTTGGGTTATGAAATTGAAAAAGGTAAAGTTTCCCCTAATAATGCTAATATTGAAACTATCAAAAAATTGCAACCACCCACTAATGTTAAAGAACTTCAAAGGTTCTTAGGTTCTGTAAATGTTTACAATAAATTTATTCCTCAATATGCTAAACTTAGATATCCTTTAAATCAACTTTTGAAAAAAGATGTAAAATTTAACTGGACAAATGAATGTCAGGATGCATTTGACAAGCTTAAAGAAACCCTAACAACTAAACCGGTTTTAAATTTATATAACCCTGATGTAACTTGTCATGTTTTTGTCGATGCATCACAAAAAAGTGTTGGAGCTGTTTTGAAACAACCTGATGCCTCTGATATTTTACATCCAATAGCTTATCATTCTAGAACTTTAAGAGACTATGAAAAAAATTATGCTATCACCGAGTTAGAATGTCTTGCAATAGTTGATGCTTTGGATAAATTTTACTATTACCTCCACGGCCAAAAATTTGTCATTCATACTGATCATGCGGCTCTTGTTTGGCTCAAAAATGTTAAAAACTTAAGAGGTAGGTTATTCCGCTGGTCATTAAAGTTAAGTATGTTTGACTATGAAATTAAATATCAAAAAGGTTGCACTAACATTGAAGCAGACATGTTATCTAGGCATCCAGTTTCTCACCATCTTCAACATTCAGTACATTTGTTAGACATAAATGAAATAAAAACTCAACAAAAAATGATAATCTCTGTGGACCTAAGTATCATGAAGTTAAAGATGTAATAGTAATAAAAAAGAGAAATTTGTACAAAATAGTTGTGCCATTTTCATTAAGACTTAAATTGTTAAATCAAGCTCATGAACAATTTGGTCATCCTGGTGTCCAAAAAATGTTAAATTTAATTACTCCTCAGTATTATTGGCCTAATATTACCTCTGATATAACTGAATTTGTTAAACATTGCTCTGTTTGTCAACTTAACAAAAAGCGAAAACAAAAAAGATTTGGCCTGCTCCAACAAGTACCTCCTACTAGTACCCCTTTCGAATGTATTTCTGTAGATACTGTTGGAGGTTTCAATTATTACAACTCAACAAAAAAATTTCTTCATATTGTGATTGATCATGCGACAAGACATGTTTGGGCTTTTCCTTCAAAAAATGAAAACTCTGAAACTTACATTAATATTCTAAAACAAATTTTCCAAATTCAAGTCCCTGTAAAATTATTAACTGATAGAAATGCTACATTTACTTCCTCTCGATTTAAAAAATTCCTAAGAAATTATAATGTTAAACATCTTTTAACCACAGCCCATCACCCACAAACAAATGGCAAAGTTGAACGTGTTAATCAATCATTAGTAACTAGGCTTAAATGTAAAGTTAATTCCACTTCCACTAAAGTTCCTTGGACTAAATTATTAGAAAGTGTTACTAATGAGTATAACTTAACTCCCCATTCAATAACCAAATATCCACCTGCCTACTTGTTGCTTGGTACATTACCTTATGATTCCCCTATTGGTCAAAACAGTTATTATGAACCTGTTAACGAAGCTCGTAATTTGGCTTTACAAAGAACAATAGATTACCATAACAAAAACAAAATAAGATATGATGCACGTTTTGTTGACAAGAAATTTAACCCAGGTGATCTTGTTGTTTATGAAGAATTCCATTATCCCAATACTAGAAAATTAACTCCTCCTTTTTCTGGCCCATATGAAGTTATTAAACAATGTTCTGAAGTAACTTATGAAATTAATAAACCAAATCCTTTAACAAAACAAGCCACACAAATTGTGCATATTTCTAAATTAAGATGTTTTCATTCACCAGATAAACTTAAATTAAGTCATGAATAATAAATTAACTACATGAAAAAAAAACAGAGTTTAACAATATTGTGTTTTGTTTTGTGCATTGTCTCTCTCTCTCTCTCTGGGAGAATGCATGAAACAGATATTATCACAAATATAGATCACAAAGACCTTGTCCCTTTTTTGCCCAGACTTGGTGATACTCCCAGTTGCTTAGGCAACATCATCAAGATTAACAAAAAAATACTTTCGTCACTGATGTTAAACTCAATGAAATGTCACTGACATCAAACATTAGTATATTCTTATTTTTCTATTTGAAACATATTTTTATTTATCAATGTTTTTTCACACCATTTTAGTTGCATATACAATTGAATATTTACATTAAATTATTTTTCATATAAACAAATCAGTAGTTCAATTACTATTGAAGGAACTTTTATTTGAAGAACTTTTCATCACATGAATGGAACTTTTTTCTACATTCAACTAGCTAGTGTTTATTGGAGTACTCCAGGGAACATATTTAATTTAAAATTTTTGTGTACATATTGAAATAATTTTTATATTTAAATGAATATTTTCTATGTTTTTGTAAATATCCTTGCATTTATATTTTTTCTTGTACTCACTGAAGTACCTTTGAAAATTGTAAATCTTATTGTACATATGTTGTTGATATTCTTAATTTCAAGCCCATGACCAGCAATTAAAACAATTTATCAAAATTTTAATAATATTTTAAAGGTAACTTGTCCAACTTCGCAGGTTTTGCGATAGCAAGGGCCCTGCTGTCGTACGACTCTTGCGGAGGGGGGAAATTGTGATATTTTAATTTTTTTTAACTTTCCTAAATAATCTTAACGATACCTCATTTTAAATACTTCTACTTTCAACATAATTAACGCACTACAACTTTCTTTTCAAATCACGAGTTTCAAGGGGAATTCCCTATTCTGGGTACTTAAGCGTTCTGCGCATTCATTTCGGCCCTTTTTCACGCCAGCATGTAAGCTTTCAACAACAACGCGCCGCGCGGGCGTAAACTTCTAAAATCTGGTCATGGAGCTGCAAACAAATTAAGTTCTTTACCTATGAAGAATAAAACCTGATGCCTAAATAAATGAAGATTTGAACAAATATCGTCTCTTCCTTGATGACAATGGACTGCCTTTCACCTTTTTTAAAGCCAGATGTTTCATATATATATAGTTAAAAATTTCAATTAATCAAAACATCTGTTATATTTTCAATATATGCAAATATTAATCTAAAAATTAAAATTAAAATCAAACTACCTTATCAATAATCATACAAATGAAATTCAAAAGATAGTTTGATTACAGACTATTGCAATATGAAAAAAGACAACCTAGAACTGGAATTCCAACAATCAAATTCCTATCAGCCTTGGGAAATGATATGCCGCATTAAATCTAGATTTTGTGGCGCCAGCCCTTTGCGAAAGCCAATTGTTGGAAAAACGAAAAAATAGGGGAACAAATACCCAAAATCTTTCTAAGATATATATATATATATATATATATATATACTATAAAAATAAACTGAAAAATTATAAATGGGTAATTCTATTAAAAAATATTTTTAGCTTGATTTCATTATTATTTTGTACTAAGGGGTTGCATCCCCCCCTGCTTGCTTCGCTCCCCAACCGTCAAGAATCACGCTGTGTTTCTTTTGGTATCTCTAAGTTATCCTAGCTCGCTATGCAGTTATGTATTTCTGCTAGTAATAGGAAATTATAAATACATTAGTTGCTGAAAGTAAATTTCAATTATCTGAAATTGTAAGAAATCCTGAAATTAATTTTTCATTACTTACTAAAATTAAAATCTTCTGGAATCTCAGAGATATAAATTTAAAAGTTAGAAATATATTGGAATGCAAACATATATAATTCTAAGATGTTTAAAAATCGAAATTATTTACATCAATCAGTAATAAGTCATTTAAAACGTATTTCCATCCACAATTGACAATATCTTAAAAAGTTTTTATTTGCCCTAACTTCATTCTATCAAAACTTTAAACATTCTCTATTTTCAATGAAGTTTTGCTGAGTAAATCTTCCCCGCGTGTATTCACACTCACTCCAATTATTATCTAGCCAAGGAAGATATAACTTTTCTCTCTGGGCAGTTATTTATATATTAAACCTCAGAAAATTTAAGTTGTTAAGAGATGATAAAACCCATTTTAGAATCTTCTATCTAAAAAAAGGATCATTTAAAGAGAAAAGAGTCTTGAAGCATGCTCATATGAACTATTCAAAATTTAAAACATAATAATTATGTATTTTTAGCTTTTTTAAATTGATAAGATCCTAAGCTTACTCATGTTATGTTGCTCAGAAAGATTCTCCACATATATAAGACTCACTCCAGTTGCAATTTAGCCAAGAAAGGTAAAACAAAAAAATTTCTGGGTTGTCACTTATGTTTTTAAAACTCAGAAAATGTGAGTAATCAAAAGATAAAATAGCTTATTCCTCAATCTTTTAAATAAAAAGGACATATTAAGGAGACATTTATTCATTTGCCTAATCGAAACTGCAAGACTTAAACATATTTTGTTCAAACTATTTAACTCAAAAAAATTATCTCAGACTTTCTACCGAGGTAAACAAACCAAACTTGCGAGATGATGCCATGCTGGGATTAAGAAATTCGATCCTTTTTTCGTCGCCACATAAGAGAATTATATATATAGATAGATATTTCCATCCAGGTTGTCAATACATTGATTAGCATTACATCGCTGTGAGATTGTAATTGAAATATACGGAAAGAAATAAAATGTGCAAAGAATCTCCACCTATGAGCTAACTTTGCAACAAAGTTTGAAAAACTATAATTTATTATTAAAATTACGTATGATTTTCAAATTTTGGTGCAAAATGTTTTGTGAAGCAATCTGGGCAAAATTCTGGAACTGAAAAGAGGCGTCTAGTTGTTTTCCCATCATTTGATGTTCCGAAGGCTTGCTTCGGGTTATCAGGAAGCAGTCCCAGTTCATCTTTGAAATTTCTTTGGATGTTCTGCTTAATGCCTCCTACAATTCTTTTCTTTTCTTCAATATCGCCTGTCACTTATGAATTGGAATTCTGTATGATATGTGAAGAACTGACTCAAAGAATTGTATACGTGCTTGCAAAGTTGACAGACAAAACTTCAAGGTAACCGGAGTTGCTAGGAATATCTTAAGTAATTTATTAAAGTCTAATGATATAAGAGCTCACAGATGTAGCACCTAACTGTTGATGTTGTTCCTTTAGCAGCACTGCAGGCTCTTCCGACACTAATTGTCAGTAGCACAGTGTATTTAATCTTTCGCACTCCACCTTCAGTTGGTACTTCTGTACTGTACTGAATTTCTTCGTTTATAACAACTGATGTTTCATATTCAAAGCGGATGCATATTGGTCTACCCTACCAGCATAGGCATGCAGAGTACACTGTATTACAGGCCTCCGCGACAATTAACAGTGGTCCTGTGCCTAAACTCCCTTTTTATACGCCGGCACATGCACCAACCTCCCATTACAGGGTAAACGACCCGCCAACATCGGACATGGAATTTAAAAAGTAGTGAAGGCACTTTTAGGTCGTAAAATTTCACAATATAATCATGAAAATAAAGAGGTATTTTATAAAAAAAAGTTATATCTAAAAATGGCACAAATATGTGCAATATTTTATCTTTGAAACTGGCTCTCAGTATTGTAACTATTAAGTTTATAATTTTAAAAAAGGCCCGACAAATCTCGGTTCACTTTTAAAAAGCTTTCACAATATCTAAATTAGAGCTAAAAGGGCATAAAAATTTCCTTTTTTAAAGTTTTGAATTCTTTTTCTTATGTTAAAAATAAAAGTTTTTATATTAATATATAATTTAAAACAAAGCTCTTATATTTCTTTAACACGTAAAGCTGATTAAACTTCAATCCATCAAATCATAAAGCCGCAAAAAATATACATTTAAATGTTACGGTGGGGCTGAAATGTAATGAGAAAGACTACCCTCTCACGGAGGAACCTATTTTTCACCTGAGGCTAGGAGCCATCGGATATGGCACGTGCTCTGAAAAATTTGTCCTTCGACATACCAGTTAGTTAGCTGTCATAAAGTATATTTTTAACAATTGTTGAACAAATTTTCAATTTTGGACTTTTGGCCGGGTTTATTCCACAAATACTCCATTGTGGCGGCGCCTAGATTTGATAAATATCATAACATCAATTTTATTAATTATTTGGGCAGTAAAGTAGGCGAATTACGATAACGATGTAAACGGAGTCTATGAAATAATTTCAAAAGAAAGTGCTACAGGGTTACAGTTGTAGCGCGCCTGCAGTAAAAAGTAATTTCTTAATATCAATCTGTAGTCTATAGTACATTTGTTGTTGTACCTTACTTTTCTGGGGTATGGAGACTAAATTTGAAATCTAGATTTTGGACTCTTATAGACTGAAAGCCTTTCAAATATTGCAGGTGACACGAAGTTAGAGTTTTTTTTTAAATTTAAGTAATTTCAAAGTTATTCACCAGCATTCTGCAACTTCATTGATAATTCTGGGGTCACACATTGAAAGGTTTGTTGAATTGTCCAGAATAGAAGTTTTAAAGAGATACTCTGAAGTTTTGAAGCCTTTCAAAACTATTAGCTATCTAATTATTTTTATATTACTCTGTACTGCTTTAATTTCCTGTGGTTTACCATAAAGATAATGCAACATCATCCTTCTGATTAAAAAAGTTAATTTTATAAAATCTTGTTCGTTGATGATATTTTTACTTCTAACTATTCAATTACTGGCGTTTTTAAGGGACAGATAGGAAAGAATATTGTTTATACTATTTTCGCTTCTAAACACTCAATTATTATGTTTTTTTTAAATAAAGTATGTTTAAAATGTTTGTATAAATAATTCAGATATCTCTCCCTCACATCGATATATTTGTTATTCAGCATTAGATACTTTAGGATCAATGGAATCAAGGGAATATGTAGAAGGGAGTGCACTTGATAAGTAAATGATAAGAAGGCTGATTTATGGTTTTAGCGTTCTTTCCTATTGACTAAAGGCTTACGCTCAACAGTATAAAAATTAGAATTCTTAATTTTTTACATTTTCTTCATGTGTTTCTTTTTAATAAAAGCGCATTCGTCTTCTCAATCTCGAAAATCAGTCAGGAATACTTTCTTACAACAGAATGGGTATTTTTAACGTCTGAAACACCAAAAGTATTCACTCAATGGAAAAGTACTCATTTGTGAATAATATTTAGCAAGCATATAAGCATAATTACAATGTAAAATGTTACAAATATTTTTATTATGCATTTAATTATATTATAGTGTGTACTGTATTATTGCCGCAATGAAAAAAATTCTGTTGTTACTTACGATATTTTTCCTCTTCAATTTATTTCTGTCCACCATTTCATTGTAAAATAGATGGTCACCATAGATACAGTAAACTTGTAGATAGCTCAGTGAATATTAGAGATTAGTTTAATAATGAAAACATTTATTTACAGAAGCGCACATACGGAAAGATTATTACAAACATAAGACTGGATTCTTACCCCACTCTATTTGCATAGCAGCTTCAAAAATCTAAATAGATGTGGCTTTAATCGCCAGAACAACATCTTGAATTTCTATCAACGTACGCATAACAAATTTCAGTAACAGGTCACTTAATAGGAAGTAACACACTAGTTACGTGAAAAGGAGAGGAAATGAACATTGAATTCCATTAAAACTTTTGTAAAGTTGAAAGCTATATTTGCAAATTTTTTATACTAACTTAACTTTTGAGCATTTTGTGATTTTTATAAGCTTATTAGTTGGATATAATAATATGGACAGATAATTTTTAACTCGAGCTTTTAAAATAATAATTCAAAAGTTTAATTATTAAAAATCAATATTAATGAAAGTAATAGATTAAAGAGAAGGATGAAAAATCCATATAAATTAACAAAAATACTTTTAAATACAATAATTTGTGAAGAAAATATAGAAATGCCTATAAATGCTCTACGTTTCAGACGTTTTCGGTGTTTTAAAACATATGATTTCTTCGATTAATTTAATAATTTTCTTTTCTAAAAAATCAGAAATACCAAAAAAGAAATAATTTTACTTTTAAATTGAGAGTTTTAAAGGACTGCACGCTGTTAGAATTCAATATAAATAAATACAATACACAGGCCTCAAAAATTAAAAATGTTAGTAGTCTTTTTTTGGGATAGAGTCTGAAAATATTTAAATAAATTGATATTATTTATTTAACTATATTTTATGCTAACACATGTAATTATTATACATATATCAGCTAAAAAATCGTAGCTATCTATTTATATATATTTTTATGGAACAATAAGATTTACTTAGGATATATATAAGTGTTTAAATTGAGTAACGGGCACTCTTACAACTTTACCTTTGGATACTCCTCATGAATAGTTATTACCATTTAACTTTTATAACAAATTCGAGAGATAGGGAGTTTAAAAACTAAGCAGATATCAGATAATTTTTCTTTCAAAATGGCTGGAAGTCATAGTAATTTGCGTGGCTTGAAGAATTCAAGCAATACTTGAAAAATTTTACCTATACTACTCCTTAGGTTACTTGGAAAATATTCCAAATTTGCACAATTTTCAGGTTTGATCAAATGATTATCCTGGAACGCAAGGACATAACATTTAAATAATCTTGATTCGTAATTGTAAATCATTTAAAATTTCTCAGTTATTTGCAGTTTCATTTGAATTGTGTTGTTTTTCTTCTCTCGCAATGAATGGAATATGCTATGGGAAACATGCAATAAAATTAACCACATAAAATATTAAATCCTACCTATTTCTGTTCTTTGGCACCGAGGTAGGTTGCTTGACCACTTCCCTGAAGGCAAACAATGAAGCACATTATTTCCTCTCAATTCGTAGCCTCGATTACAAAAATAATGGAAAGATTGTCCAGTACTGTAGGCCCGAGAATATCGGGGAGGAGTATTACTTCTCAAACGACGGTAACCAAACTGAACAGAACCAGGATCACGGCAATTTGCAGTTAGACCTAAAGTTAGGATGTAAAGAAAAAAAAAATCGTCTTTTCACTCCTGACAGAGATGCAATTCTAAGGCTTCGAAATATATAACTAAAAATGATTTTCTATCCCTATATATATCCCTAGATGAACAAAAAGACTGTAGAATATTGAACAATATTCTCAAAATTTTACAATATAGTAACATGTATCACAATGTCCCGATCTTGTACCTGTTAAAAATCTAGTTCGACTAGACGATTCGCACCGATCCATTTGAATTACTCCACACACACACACTGTGAGTTTTGGTGACGCGGGCCCATTTAACCTGTTGCTGTTTGTGTGGGGACCTTAACGATTTTCCACTGTCCTTATCTTCAGTATGTTTGGTTATTCTCAAATCAATCTGATGCAAAAACATAATTAATTGAAAGACATAATTCATTAGATAAGACAATTCTTCGTTCAAAGAAATGTTGCATTTGTGAACAACCTATCTCGGACAGTTAAGAAATTAATTATTGGGCAACTATTAGAGAGAATGCTTTGTATTTAACATGGATAGTTATAACAAACCATATTAAATCAAAACGACTGCTTCCTTTTTCTAGTGATGTAATACTGATGCTGCTTCATTGACATCTGATGTTACACTGATAGGCGTTTCAATCGGAGATAAGCACCGTGGCATTCTTCACTCTCAGAAAGACCAATCCTCGGCTTGGTGCTCTGCGTCACGGAATTTATACCTGTCAAGAATCTAGTCGAGCCAGCTGATAAATCTGAGATTTTCCCACACATGGCGAGTTTTGGATAGGCGCAGGGACATTTTGGCCAATTGGATCGCTAATGTGTAGGCCTGGAGGCTGATCCGGGTTTTGTGGTTCTTCATCCCGGATCTTGTACCAGTTGAAAATCTAGCTGGGCTAGCCGATTCATACCGATCCATTTGAATTCAACCACACACGGTGAGTTTTGGAGACGACGGCCCATTTAACCTATTTTTGTTTGTGTGGGGGCCTTAAAGATTTTCCACTGTCCTCATCTTTAGTATATTTGGTTATTCCTAAAGCAATACTCATACAAAAATATAATTAATCGAAATCTCTCTTGGATTTATTAACGAAAGACATAATTCATTCGACAGGATAATTCTTCGTTCTATAACTGCGTAAATTCTTGATGGATCACCTTAAGAAGAAATGTCTTGTAACATTTAGGTTTCATTTGACTGCTGAAAATATTTCTGGACCATTTGCATGAAACCCTGCGTTAGGTCCAAAAGCTTTGGAAAGCCATTTCTAGACGTCAGGCTATTCCCAACGAGATAGCATCCATAATGTTATTAATTACTTCTCTAACCGAGGACCGATTATCCTGCCGCATACCACCTGGTTTTGGCTGATAACCACTTCACTATTTCATAAGATATTTTAAAAATGTTACGCGTTAATTATTCTATCTTTCTTTATTTAGTAAATATGACAGTTCTCTCCTTTAATATTAATTTTGAGAAGAAAATTATTCTTTGAACTAACTGCACTTCGGACTTACTCTAAAGAAAAATGAAATTTAAGTATATTACACAATGTTTGTAGGAAAATGAAATGTTTTTACATGTTTCACGTTTTGTCTATATTCTTTAAATTTGTTCTAAAAACATTATTCAAATAAATGTAGAGGTTAATTTGAAATTATATAGTTACGTAGATTTTTACCTTCTGAACAAGTAGGCCCAGAGCGACCCGGATGACAAGTCAAGCAGCAAGTAGTATTAGATTTGCATGTCTCGCACCTGGCCCATCTTTCGCATGCGGATCTTTCATGAGAAGTGTCATCAAGGCATTGACTGAAATAAAAATACAAAATACGTGTGCAGGAGAAATTTACAGACGGATTCCTCAGTAACTGTTTAAATTTTTATGAATTAAATGTTTGCTAACCACGCAATATATATATATATTAATTATTCAAATCCTCTCTCTGTTTTTTGGTTTGGTTTGGCATTAGGGATGAAAATCAGTATTTTAGGCCTTACGGAGTAACTGATTGCAAGAAAATGTCAAACATTTTATATTTAGCAATTCACAATAATTTCATCCCCTGAAGAAACGTTATTGTGCTTTTATTGCGTTTTTCACTTCACGATTTATACTCTTTCATTTTACGATTTATATTCGCTCTCTCTCTCTCTATATATATATACAGGGAGTCCACACTTATCGTGATCAATATCTAATTTCTAGACCGTTAGACATAGACATATAGTTCCAATTGGAAAAATGCTTTAAATGAAGGGAAAAATTATAATATATGTTTTTTGAGTCACTAAATATATTTCTGAAAAAATACGAATTATAACTTTTTATAGGTTCCCCGGTCCTATCAGTCATATTTAGTAAAATATTCTTGACATTCTAACATTTTAAACAAAAAAAGGTTCCACTCTTCTGCGACTAAAATTGAGCGAGTTCTGGAGCTTCGAATTTCATGATTTTTAACCAATCAGCGACCTCGTCGAGCAAGTGCTGTGTATTGATTGGTGGATCGTCTTCAAGACGGCTCTTGAAATGGTGTAAAGTGGTCTAAGTCAGCGATATTCAAAGCTCCATAACTCGGTCAGTTTGGGTCGCAGAAGAGTGGAACTTTTTGTGTTTAAAATATAAGAGTGTCAAAAATATTTTACTAAATATGACTGATAGGACCGGGGGACCGTATAAAAAGTTATAATTCGTAACTTTTTGAGGAATATATTTATTCACTCAAAAAACATATATTATAATTCTTTTCTTCATTTAAAGCATTTTTTCAATTGTAACTATATGTCTATCCCTAACGGTTTAGAAATTGGCCACTGATCATGATAAGTGTGGGCACCCTGTATATATATATATATATATATTTGAGTCAATAACTATCACAAAAATACAATTCAATAATATACTAAACAGTAACAAAAAATCCGATCACGAAAATCAGAAATCTACAAAATGAAACAGAGCGAAAAAAAAAATAATAATAATTTATCCAAAGGAAAATTCTTCAACTAACCAGTGAATGCGTCAATGCAGCAGTACATCCGAGCAGTGAGGAATATTAACCAAAGAAAAAAATATACAAAACTGTTTTTAAAAAAGGGAACAATCAAATAATACAGTACGCTAACGTATAAGATGCGTTTTCAACAGGGAAATCCCATAGGAGCGAATAATTTTTCGGTGTTTTCTTCACAAGCTTAAGCCTAACTGCTGAAAAACGCTTGCATCCTTGGAACACCGAAAAAACAAAGAAAAATCCATGTTGATGGATAAAACAACAAAAAACATTGTCAGAAAAACCAAATATTGAAAGGAAATCACACACTCAAAACAAAAAAGAAGAGAAATTTTTCGAAAGTCACCCAAAGAAACATGTGGTATTAGATTCGCATTGATGAAAACACGTTCAAAAGTGTTGACGCAATATTTTGAAGGTCAACGGAAGCGTCGCGGGACACAGTTAATTTTCAGTAGCGGTTAACAGTTAATTTATTTATCTTTTAAAGTGCCCCATTTAAATTAATTTACGAATAAAGATTATTACAGAACCAATAATAACTAGAAAAAATCAATTTATTGTTTGAAAAAAATTGTTAGACAACGCCGGCTAACAGTTAGTTTTAATTTTAATTTACGAATAATTATTATAATAGAACCAATAGTAACAAGAAAAAATAAATTTATTCTTTGAAAAATTGTTATACAGTGGAAGATATAAATTAGTTAAGTGATACACCAAATGGTATATAAAAAGTTGCTATAAAACGCATATTTCAGGGTTTGTATTTTACTTGTATTTTAAAACTAAAGAATAAAGGTAAAAAGGGAGACTTGGGAATTTTTTTTATTAAAATTAAGATTGTTTTTGAAAGTTCTATTTACTTTCTTGTTGAATCTGAATTGTTACAAATGCTTCTGATCGTAAGTAATTGATTCACTATTGTGTTTTTATATATTTTTCGCTCGTATGGGATTTCCCTGATGAGAACGCATCCTATACGTTAACTTTCTGTTTATAGTTCAAGACATATGCTCGGATTTCCTTATTTTACAAAGAACCACAAAACGGTCTTTAGCGTACGATGAGGTTGAAAGAAGAAAAGTGTTGCTGCTTTATAATTATAAAACTTCTTCTGATGTCTTCCCTTGTTTCTTTGTCCATTAGAGATTAAAACCCTTTATCAAAGGTGGAATTGCTTATGAAACTTATGAAAGCGCGTGTATGATACTTCTTTCTTAGATGTGACTATTAAAAGGCCTTCTTTCTGCATTTAAAAGTTTAATAGGTGACGGTTAGCAAACTTTAAAAAAATAATTATGCATTTTTCCGATTTCAAAATGAATTGTATCTTTTTTTTCCATTAAAAAACTATTTAAATCAAGTTTAGACTTTAGCATTTTTCGCAATGACGTTTTACACGCAAGATTATGATGTGTTTCATGAAAACTTACGTGTATTTGAGTACTTTTCCCTCAGTGCCACAAGGACAAAGGATGGAACGTTGGCACGTTGCCGCAATTCCTGACACTAGAGTGATCACCAAAACGATCACAAAGTAGAAATCTGTAAAAAAAAAAAAAAATGAATTATTTTGAAAATACGGAGTGACTATTTATTTCATAAGAAATTCATTATTTTGGTATGCTCAAAGGTTACACGTGCATTACAGACATTAGGGAAAAGCATTTTGTTTTAAGCCTTTTTTTATTCCTCAGTTGTTTTTTAAGTTTCTAGTGCATCAGGAAATTGTCTGTTTTTCCCTTATCACTCACTCCTGCTTAGATTAATTTTTATACAATACCATTTAGGCTGAACGTTTCGTTCAAGATACTAGTGCCACACTTTTGTGATGTGGAGTGAAGGGTCTCTGGTTCGAAACCCTATTCCATTCGCGTAGTGCACTTCAGGGGAGTTGGAACCCTTAGTCCATTAACCCTAACTCTGTTACTTTGATGTACCTTTTCTCAAAATCTGTCATAGATTCACGTTTGAAATTTTTTATACAAGTAAAGTACATCTTTCTCATTATATTGAAATTATTCTTGAAAAAAAATTCAAAAAATATTTTTTGCAAATTTTTTTGTGTCAAAAGAAAAAATGTGAAATTGGCCATTTCGATGTACCTTTTCTAAAATTATGTTATAGATACATGTTTAAAACTTTTTATAGAAGTAAAATGCACATTTCTCATTATACTGAAATAAGCACTTTTAAAAAAACTCAAAACTTTATTTTTACAATTTTTTTTGTGTCAAAATAGGAAAAAATTTCACTATGTCAAATTGATATTTTGTAAATTTATAAAAAATTAAAAATTAACTAAAAGCTCATTTCACTATAATGAGAAAGGTGTACTTTACTTGTATAAAAAATTTCAAACATGAATCTATAACAGATTTCGAGAAAAAGTACATCGAAGTAACAGGGTTAGGGTTAACGGAATTAGGGTTCTAACTTCCTTTTAGCACGGGTGAAAAGCAGGTAGATTGGAGAGTTGAGTGTTAGTTCAGTTCTGGTTATCGTCGTCTGTCAAACAAGGGCCCAAAATTATTTCCGATCCCAAATAGTTCTCGTGTAGCCACACATCATGACGTTGATTTAATAAATCCATAAATTGGGGGCATTATTCTTACTGTTTATGTGCATCCGTTCCCATACTGTTTTGGTGTTAATTTTATTCAGCTGTTTTTATGTGTGTTCTCTCTGATATAAAAAAATTCTTCACGACTGTGAATAAAACTGCATTGTATAAAATTTAATGCGATCCTGAATATACTTGTTTATGAACATATAGGGATCTGGTCCATTAATCCTTTTTAATAAACAGCTCCTGAGTATCGTTAACCCTCTGACTGCGGATTTTTTTTTAAAAGTAACTATTTAGATGCAACGTTTGCAAACTTGTTCAAACACGGTGGAGCCAAGCGAGTTGTTATTTATATGCAAATCTTTATTAGCATAGTATTATCCAACGCTATAAAAGTACTAAGTAAATACTTTAGCCTGTGAAAATCGCAGGATGTAGCAGAAAATAGACTTATTTGCTTCCAATACGCAGTCCAATACGCGGGATACGCAGTAAGAGGATTAATTCAGATAAGCACAGTTTTCTAATACCATTTGCAGTTTTCATTTCCCTACCTTATTCAGCACCACATCCATTTTTCAACACGTCAGTAGAAAATTTTAAAGACAAGCAGCAAAAAATGGTTACGAAAAATGCATTGTAACATGGTTAGGTCAGAGTATTTTTCAGTATTAATAGCTTTCAGATGTGATGAATTTAAAAATCAAATCAAATTTTTCTTTGTTGAAAATATTTGATGATGTTTTGAAGTAAAATAAAAAGAAATTCGATGCGATGTCAGCATTATTAACATAAAATATTATTTGATTAATAGAATAGCAATACCCCTCATGAAAAATCACCCTTTATCTCAAAGGTAACCACAAATATGTTCTTTATAAATAAAAATATAAAACATGTATTACTTTTTTATGAAATGCATTAATCAGGATTATTTTTCATCTAATAAATTATGTATTCATTCTGGTTTTATGCTTAATTCCACGTTTTCGGAAATTCAAAATTTTATAGCATTTTAAAATGATGAGCTCAAAATAGCACCGAAGTCGTAATTGTCACAATTGTTGTTGCTGTTGGTGTTGACATTTTAATATTCATTTTAGAGAAATTTAACTAGGATGCAAGCTTTTAGTTCAGAAAAAAATCTAACAATACACGGGATAATGGATAATTTGTTAAAATACACGAGTCATGTTTGTACGCCTTTGACTATTTATAAGCACTTAAGGGTTTCACTGCAGTAGGGAGAATGCGGGGACATTGATACACTTTTTTATAAAGCTAAAAAATGATTTTACCAACGGTAATAATTAGAACTAATACACAATATTTGTTCATTTGTTAATCTAATATAGGATTTTTGTGGAGTTTTGGTCTTAAATGACATAATAAAATACTTATCACACCTTTTCCCTAAAAATGGATTTGTATAAATCTGCCCATAGTAGGGGTAGATTGATACATAAGAAAATAATGATGTTTAATAGGTGTGGGATCAAAACAAAATGTGTTTTATCAATAAACTTTGTATTCTAAATCAAGGTTGAAAAGTTTAACAAAGTAACAAACTTTGATTTTAAACAAAAGTCAGCAATTTTAATAGAAAAATGGAACAATAAGGCCACAGAAAATAACTTATCTCAATTAATAATAAAGAAGAATGTATGTATGTGTGTGTGTAATAATAATTTGGAGGGAGGGAATGCGTACCTAGAAACTTTAATTAATCAAAATTAAGGGACATTAATTAACTTGGAAACTTTAATTAATTAAAATTAAGGGACATTTTCGCGCTCTTCCTTGATAACTTACGAAAACAATATAGCATAAAAATAATTTTCACACCATCTGAAAACGCAAAAAATTATTTTTTCGATGGTATTAATTAAGTTTATCTACATTTTTTTCCGATTATAATAAATTCGTAAAAAAATATTTTAAACATAATTTACAACAATACTTTTCATTTTTGCAATGAAATCCAAACCGTTTTCATTGTTTAAACGAATACTTAATTGCGTGTTTCTTTTTCTTTTTTTAGTTTATTTTTATGTTTTTTCCATTTCTGATGACGATTTTGCAAAGTAGTTGCTGATAAGGCACATTTATACACACAGAAAAGGCGCATCAATGTGCCCCGGAGTCAACTGTATTAATCTGCTTCAAGAGCTTTTTTTATTTAAAACAAGTGGTCATGCAAAAACAATGCTGGACAACCTCAAAACTTAATATAATACAGAAAAATAAACGTTTTTTCCTACCTTTGGAGTAGATTCCCTGCAGAAAAACGTTTAAATAACCTTAAGGTTATAGTTGCAGGGGCATGGAATGGTGTTATGTTATGCAGAAAAACTAGTTAAAGAAATCACACAACATGTACTTAAACGTAAAATTTACTTAGACGAGAAGATTAGCGGTTCTATTCTTTTGTAAATTGACTTTTCACTAAACATGGCCGAAAAAATATACCCTGTGAGAAGGGTTACAGTGGTATATATATATGAGGGGATATGTACATTTTGAGCCATTCCAATCATCAAAATTTATGGACTGAATCAATGTTTCCGCGTATCAATCTACACCAACTCTCCCTATATATTTTACAATATTTCCAGTTTTTCCCTACGTCTCATGACGTTTTCCCCATTATAAGTCTATACAAAGTAATAAAGGAAGAATGTTACATTTTTATAAAAAGATTTTGTTCGAATTTATCTATATAATAAATGAAAATTTCGATTTTGAAATTTACATATAATCGACAATAAATTGTTAATGCTCGTAGCTTAGTGTCAATTGTTAATGCCAGTAAATTAATATTCACTACAAATGAATTGGTACCCATATTTTGAAATTTCACAATTTTGCAATTTAAAACAACTCATGACGATATTATATGACATAATATGTTAGAGCGTTAATTTGCACACCTTCTGAAATTAAAATTCAGAGCAAGTTTCTTTATTAAAACGCTTCAAATATTTATAAAAGTAATTTATAAATATTATGTAAAATATAAGCTGAAAGTTTCAGTTATACTCTATCAACCTGTCTTATGAAGATTACGGGTAACAAAATTCTGTGGTTCTCTTCGAGCCCATATCATGTCGTGACAGCCCTGCCTGA
This sequence comes from Araneus ventricosus, assembly GCA_013235015.1. Classification (NCBI taxonomy): domain Eukaryota; kingdom Metazoa; phylum Arthropoda; class Arachnida; order Araneae; family Araneidae; genus Araneus; species Araneus ventricosus. The sequence continues at coordinate 18,112 of BGPR01004001.1, forward strand.
AAAAATGTTAACCCGGAACCTCTCTCATGCAAAATCTTAAAAATCTGTGCTACCTCTTAATAATAGGATAAATTAATAAAATATTTAACAATTATTATTATTCTTATAAACTAGAAAATCACCCATCATGGTATGACGGGTGCAAATTGCCTCTTCATTCGAGAGATTTCCCGTCAAATATGACGTGTTTAAATAGTTATATATGCGAGAGAAATGTTTAACATTGATTGAAAACAAATAAAATAAAGATTTGTTTTATGATTGGAAATATGTTTTTTATTTACATATTTTTTTATTCAAAAAACCTCTTGGTAACCAACATTCAGTATGAAGTATTTTTCATTGTTTAACAATTTTCCTTGTACTTCAGATGTCTTTGTGTAAATTTTAGCATTGCCAAAAAATATTATCAAATTATATCATCACGATTGCAATAAATAACCAAATGCATCGTGGCGTACAACTATATCACGTGCATGACATACCACTGACGTAAATTACTACTTTCTATTGAAAAACGGAAATTAATTTGAAATATATGATTAATATAATTTAATATTTCTCGGGAACTATTGATCATAGCGTGATAAATTTTATATTAATATAAAAATTATTATATATATAATTATAAAAATAATATTTTATTTCACTATTTTAGAGCTATTCAATTTGAAATTAGAACGACAATTACTCTTTTAAATTTAAAATTACTGAAATTTAGGTTCTCTAACAATGAAATAATGCTGTTTAACGTCTCACAGTGCTATGGCGCGAGTTTTATTGTTGGTGACGTCAGAGCGTGACCGAGAGATCTGGGCTATTATATTAGTAATCAAAAAATTGATAGTATAAATGTAAAATTTATGTTTCATTAAAACAAACATCCAAACTAAATTAGAACCGAAAAAATTATTTTCAGAAGTTCTTACCTCTATTTGACATGGTTTCGTTTGTTTAGTATTAAGTAGCTCTTCAGCAATATTTTAATCAATTTAATAGAGAATACGCTTTTTTTATATATAATTTTTATTCCGTAACTTTTGCCAGATGTTGATATCAAGTCGGAAGGAAAATGTTTTTAAAATCCTTCCTTTCATTTCTAAGCGTCATAACCGGTGGCGGATATTCCGAACGGATAAGATTAAAATTATTATCTCCCGGTCCTAATTCTGAATAATTTTTTTAGCATTTTATTTCAGTTTAAATACAGTTTTCTAAGAAGGTGGATTTTTTATAATTTGCCATTTATTTTCTGGTCATAGGATTACATACATATCACTATGGAAATTAATTCTACATAGTATCAATTAGCAGCCTAATAGAGTCAAGTGATTGTCTATGTCATGCAACATCAAATTGCACATTGTCGGCATCGACTTCACTCTTATTCCTCTTGCACAATATGCATTTGATTTTAACTTTAAAATGGCGCGGCACATTTTACTTCCAGCCGCGTATAAGCTCGATGAAAATACGCTGATTAAAACATAGCATTAAAAATTAAGATATTACTTTAGCTTTCTGTTAGATTGCAAATATTGCATCAACATCATTTTTCGGTTTTGTCAGTATTTTTAATTAATTTAATTCTTCGCCACTAAAGTTTCTTTCTTCTCTTGTGGCAACTTTGGCAAATTTTGAAATTCAAACGATAATTTTAGCCGTTTCATTTAATTTCTAAATTTTACTTAATTATTTACTTTGTTTTCGATTTAATTATTATTTGTCTTAATTTTTGTTGTTGTTTCCATTAAGGTTTCAACTTTATTAATTTTTAAATTCAAATTTTGCAACGGGATTATTTCTTCGCCATATTGGTTCGCGTAGGTTTTTGGCGTTATCAGGTTTTGGGCGTCTGTATCTGGAATCGTTTTCCGTTATGATTTGTTCTTTTCTTTGTTATGCTTCTCTGAACGAGTGAGGTGTATTGGCAGCTGCAGGTCCCAGGGCCTTTTTTAGGCTTCTGGGGACCTTTAGGCCTTCAGAGAGTTAATCATTTTTATATATATATTCTTTTTCCGTTGGAGCAGAAAGATGAAAGAGTTGGATTCTTCAACAAGTTTTTTTTGTGTGATGATGTGATTTTTTTTGATTCTGCGAATTTGAAATCTTCTGGATTCTGCGAGTTTAAAATCTTCAAGCTGTTAATGGTATCATAAAAAAAAGGTTTTTTCTTTTCATCTTTATTCAAGTATGAAATGGAGGCATTTGTGACAGTTTGTGTGTTAAAAAAATTGCGCTACAAAATCAGTAGATTGAGTGCACTGAATATTCAAGTCCTGCACTAGAAATGATCTGGGTGCAAATTCTTCAATAGCCTGCTCTTCATAATTATTTACGTTAACAGTGTGTTGATGGAAATGAGCAAGGAAACTTGTGAGTGTACCAATTATGCGACTGAATTACCTCCGTGCTGATAAAAATTTTGATATTGCCAATTCTCCGAATTTTTCATACAATGTGTGTTTTGGTAATTTTTTTTACAAGCGTAACAAAAACGGTGATGTGCTTTGTATATATACCACCATTAATTTTCTGCAGAATCAAGATGTTCCTTATTTAGTTGTTTCAACCAAGTATCCTCATTACTATATATATATTTTTTTTGAGCCTGCAGCGCTTTGTATTATGTGTAGCTACATATTTTTATTTTGGTTATTACATTTTTTAAAAATGTGCATCATTTTGTATATGTATAACTTGTGGCAGTTATAAAGTGGTTTAATTTAAACTATTCTAAAATAAAAAAAGATTTAAATTCATAGATTTTGATTCTGTTTTAATATCTCTAATTTGTTTTTACAACTAGCATTGTACTACCACTATATGCAAATTGACTTTTAATTAAGTAGCTAGGGTTTTCAGGTCAGCAAAGGTAGGTGATTATATCAGTATTGCTAGAATTGCTTATTATTGTGTTATATGATTTAGTACTCAGAATTAATTAATTGTTCAATATATATTTTAATTTAAACTTTATTTTGGGCTTCTACCTTGCTTTAACGCTTTAATTTAATCCTTGCTACCCCATCCAATATATTAGTGCCCCCCAACATTTGATGCCGTGACATTTTTAACACTTTCAAAAATGATAGAGAAACACGCAAATAAATGTTTGAATTGCGTTGCAACAATGAAAAGTATTGTTGTAAATTATGCCAAAACATATTTCTTCAAATTTATTAAAATTAGAGAAAAATCATATGGCAGTTTGATTAATATGATTGAAAAAGTAATTTTTGCACTTTGAGATGCCGTAAAAATGATTTTTGTGCTGTAATATTTTTGGAAATTTTTAAGGAAAATTCCAAAATTTTGCTCAATTTTTAATTAATTAAAATTCTAACTAAAATTTTAAAAAAAGGGCTCCTAGGTGCACATTTCCACCCTCCAAAGTATATTTGTGCCAAATTTCGTAGCTCTAGCTCGAGTGGTCTGCCCTATAGGTTATTGAATATCTAAAAAGACAAAAAATGATAGAAGCAATTCAATTAGTGTGCGCATTATATATATATATATATAATGACTTAGAAATTTTCTATCTTTAAAATAAATCCTTCTTAACGACAGTTAATTTTTAATTACGGACGAATTATTTCTACTTCAATCCTATGATAAAAAACACTTCTACTCTAACTAGACTCGCAAGAGTCGCAACATTTCTAGACCCTCAACTTCGGTACTTTCCCTTTTTGGTATTATAAAAACTCTCCGCGTCTGCGTAAATTCCTCTTTCGTAATCATGTAACGCAGTGAGCAGTTCACGCCGTTTTAGGCGTAATTCTCTACTCCTGGCCATGGATTTAATATTCCCATAATCTTTTAAGCGTTTAATCTTAAAATATTATTGAGTGCTCTATAACTTATTTGATTTTGCTTATCTTCGAAATGTAATAAAATGTTTTAGACATTTAACGACTGCATTCTTCTTCAACTACCTCTACACTTCACTTAACGGAATAATTTTTCATATATATATATTTCTATTTAATCTTCATCGTTCCCAACGTACTAAACTTTCCTGGCAACAGCCAAAGTTAAGCGCGAATCTTGTAACTCCATATCCTGTTTACACCCCTCTAACGCCGGTACGCACCATAAACGCCGCCACGTCAACATCCGATCTTCTGGTACGTAAAATTTATTCTTACTTTTCTCTAATGTTATATCGCCTTGTACTTTTGGTTTTAATTATTGCAAACTCCTCTCTCTGTTTTTGGTTTGACATTAGGGATGAAAATCATTGTTTTAGGCCTTACGGAAATGTCAAACATTTTAGCAATTCACAATAACTTCATCCCCTGAAGAAATGTTATTGTGCTTTAATTGCATTTTTCATTTTACGATTTATACTCTATCTATCTATCTTTCTGTATATACAGGGTGATTATAATTAAAGTTGCACATTCAGAAGGCTGTGAAAAAAGAACCACTGGTCAGAATGACCTGATATTTCATCTGAGTATACATGAAGCAATGGGAATTTTTTTTTTTGCGAAAGAAAAAAAATAGTTCAAAAGTTGACGGATAGATGGCTCTGTACTCGTGACAAGATGCTAAAAAACGATTGCTTTAAAAGATATCATAATTTTAAGATGCCAATTAAAAGACGTGACATGCACACCATACATTACACTTGTGATAAAAGGCGGAGAACATGCAGTTCCTGTTATTCTGTGACTGAGAAGGTAGTCATAACTCTATCATTGAAAGATCGGGCTCTGCTTGTGAAACTTTTTACAAGAACGGTGACTGTGCGTCAATTGCATTGAAGAAATTCCGTACATTAAAGGGTTTAAGAAGCGGCTGTGGTCCGATGACTGCATTCAGTCTGAAGAAGATGATTGATAAATTCGAAATGTCGGGTTCATTTGGATTCAATTTGGCATTCAATGGAGCTCGTTATGAATCTCTTTTGCTCAACCAGCTCATTCCAGCACTGCAACAGCGCGGATGTGTAGATAGCACAATTTTTATGCAAGATTGCGCTCCTCCGCACATTGCAACACCAGTGAAGCAGCTGTTGAATTTCCATTTTGGAAATGATAGAATTATCAGTCGAGATTTCCCAACAGCCTGTCCGCCACGATCATCTGACCTGAACCCTTGCGACTTCTGACTGTGGGGTTACCTAAAATATGTTGTGTATGGGGGTCCGATTGAGAATTTAGCTGAGTTAAAAACCGCATTACGCAACACATTCACAATATCACCACTGAAACTCTCCGGTCTATTGTGGAACATGCTGTTTTGCGCTTTCAGCTCATAGGAGAAAACGGTGGACAGCATATTGAACTAAGCAAGTTGAAGCCGACTTGATATGCAGAATGACAAGATGAAGTTTCTTGATGGTTTCATCAGTTTTTGCTTTTCCTACGGTTTTTGGCCTAGGAACAATTAAAAACCGATTTTTTTTCCTATCCGCTGTGGCACCACCTTGTCGTGGTGGATGGGCTTTGAACAAAGAGTGCCACAACAACATGTCACGTCCTTTAATTAGCATCTTAAAATTAGCATATCTTTTAAGTGAAATCAAATCAATGTAGAAGACCTATAAATTTGCAGCTCTTGTCGATTCTCAAGAGAATTAAAAAAATTTAAAACTTCTTAAATTCCGTAATGAAATTGTAATTATTTCCATTTGCATTGTAATTATTCCATAATGCAGGAAATATGCATTATGAGTTAAGAGATGAGATTTGACTGAATAGAATTTTCACTTATTTCATAAAAATGAAATGACCAGAAAAGTCTTTTTAATATTAAAAATTAGCTTCCAAATTATTTTTGAGCCAAAAACAAACATTCTAATGAATCTGAACGTATAACGATAAAAATGCCAATAACTTTCTTCAATGATTGGTGAAAAGCTGACACCTAACTAAAGCTAACACAAAAGTGTGTTTGGTGACGTGTTGAGACATTTTAAATGAAGATGCAGTCGTCCATACTACAAAAACTGGTTTATTACAATTTAAATATTCCTAATTAAAATAAGGATTGTGCAGATAACGCAACTGTAGATAAAAATTGAACATTACCGGAGTCCGAAGCCAAGGCCATGCTCGAAGCACGCGTCTTACTTGGAACAGATTACATTGTGAAAAGAGGGCGTTAGAAACGCGCGGAGAGCTTAAATAGTTCGAAACGGGAAAATGTCCCGAATTTGAGGCTCTAGAAACGGTACAACTCTTGCGAGTCTAAGTAGAAGTGTGTTTATCTAAGATTGAAGTAGAAGTAATTTGTTTATAATTAAAAGTTAGGCGGCGTTAAAAAGGATTTAATTTAAAGAATATTAAAATTTCAAATCATTACAACTTCACCCCTCCGCAAGACTCGTACGACAGTAGAGCCCTTTGCTGTCGCAAACTCTGCGAGGTTGGAAAGGTTTATAAAATATTTCAAAAAATTGATAAAATGTTGGATTGATAGTCACGGCTTGGGATTAATAAAAAATATGCAAAAAGATAAAAAAATAGCTTCAATTGTACTTCATAAAATAACAATATGAAAACAAAAGTAAATTGTTACAAAATTCTTGGATGAAATTTTTGAAGTCTCTTGGTACATGTGAAAAACGCTCTAATTGTAAATGAATTAATATAACCATGAATATTTTTTTTAACAAAAGAGACTCAAATGTAGCAATTAGGAAAAAAGATGTTTATAATACAAATATTTGATGTCAGTGACATTTGTTTGAGTTTGACATCAGTGACAAAAGTTTCTTTACTCTTGAACACGATGCCTGAACAACTGAAATCGTCAACAAGTCTGGGCGAAAAAAGGACAATTTGGGCTTTGTGGTTTGTCTTATGAGAGATATCCCAGAGAGAGACAATGCATAAGGCAAACCGCAATAATTTTAAGACACTGTTTTGATAGAAAAACATTTTGATTAATATAATCGTAGATATTTTTTCTTTGGAGACCAAAGAAGAAAATCATGTAAGAATCAGTCTTTCATGGGGAAATAATTTTGAAAGAGTTGACTCTTATAAAAGGGAAAAATTCATAATGCAAGGACTGAATTTTTAATATTAGGATAGTTAAATTCTTTATGAAAAACAAGAATATCTGGGTTAATTTTTTTCAGGAAAATTTGTATGTTGGCGTGGGTCGTGATAGTAGCATGGGAACGTAAAAAATTATAACATTTTATTTTTGATATAGTGAAAATTGTTTTCTTTATGAAGAAAGTTACGATGGGATATTTTTGCTTTCAGAAATGAGCATGTTTGGTTTTTTGCTGGTCAAATCTGTGCTAACCCACATCGCAAAATCTTCTGAGAAAATAATTATTTCTTTTTTTTAATAACGACACAACTGCACTGCTGTATCAGTCTGGAGGAAATCAACAGAGGCTTCAGAATAGAGGGAGTTGGTGTTAGTTTTCTTTCTTTATCATCATTTCTTTTTCTGAAATTTCTTAACTCGTTCCTACTCTCTTTGATAATCTGAGGTAAAGAGATTGATCCCCAGAGATCTGAGAAGATCTGGAGTTAAGTGTTTTCGTTTACTTTTTCTTTTAAACCATGAAATAAAAAATTATTGCCATACTCTAACGACACCTTAAAAATGTGCATTTTACTCAACATCAAATTAAAATAAAATTTACGAAGGATTTAAAATTTTCAGCATTTTAAACATTTCAACCTAAGTTTAAATTACAAACACTCTAAATAACTTCTTAGTAAAACCAAAATCGAAAATATTATATTCAGCATATGATGGGATTTCGACTTAAAATATAAAAATGCACAATAACCAAACATTTATACAGAAAAAACAAAATTAGAACTCCCAATTTTTTAAATTAATATTTCTTGATAAAATCTCTTATATTTCAACATTTATTATAACACTGATATCAGCAAAAGTAACTTTAAAACTAATACAAAATTACTTTAAATTCTTCAAATGTAACTTCAAATTGATTAATAATCAATCAAGAAATGTAAATCATTACTTAATTAGTCATAAAATTCATTCAAAACTCAATATATCAAATAAAGAATCAACCGAATTAAAAAAAAACATAACAAAGCATCTCAACTTTAAAAATAAAAATTCGAAATTATTAGAACATAATTAAATTGAATGTTGGCTAGCTCATGATATTACTTATATACCATTAGCATATGTATTTTTTCTTTTTGTCATTTATGCACAACACAATTTTGGGTAATTTTGTTTTCTTTTGAAGGAAATAGCGTTATAGAAAATAATTTGAAGCACACTTTCGTTCTTGTTGAAACGAATAAATGTTGAAGAAAATCATTCATATTTTTTTTCCTATCGATGAAAACACTTTTGAAGAGGGTAATAATTTTTTTATTCAGGAAAATTTTTCATCTTAACAATTTATCACCAATGAACCATTATTTTCCTGTAGTTGAGACTTTATAGGACTGGGCGGGGTCCGATAAAAGAGATAAGGTAAATATTTTCCATTTGATGACAGAACATGTTGAAAGCGAACACAGGATGAAGATAAAGCACTTTTTGACGTGAAAACGTCTTTTCGCTCGTTGCAGTGATAGTCGGTCGAACTTTCTTGTGTGACAAAATACTGTCAGATTTGAATCGCTAATAACTACGAGACTAATAATGCGAAAAGAATGGTTGACCCCACAACGGATAGATCATATCTGTAAGAGTTTTTCGCATAGTATTTGTTTTGCCTGCGGCGTCATCGTACCAGTGTAGGCGCACGCGCGTGATTGTTATCAGAATATAAGTAAAAACCGGTATTAAATTGAAAATTTCAAACTCCGCATTTTTTTTTATTATAACATACAGAGTTTTTTTTTAAATAGTACGAAACTTACAGAATACTTGACAATACGTAAATGAAACATTGTATTAAAATTTCAATTCAAAAATTTGAATATTACGGGAAATATGAGTATTTGTAGTAAATAATGTTTTACTGCGCATACGCGAAATGTAGTTCTATATACTGTCAACAGATGAAGCCATCAAAAGCTACTCTAAATAAAAACATAAGAAAGGCGCAGTTCGGGTTCGCGGCGTAGATTTTTCGTGAATACGTCGGGATAAAATCATAAAACAAGTGCTTCGTATTAATATGTAATTTAATTATCAATCTCTTTAATACAATATTTACACAGAGTAGTATAATGGTTTCAGAATAGATAAATCACAAACTACCACAGACTCTTGCTACATGCGATAAACTTATTATTTATCTATTCTTTAACCATTATACTACTCTGTGCAGGCCCGGCCTTAACAAGGGCGAGTCCCAATTGGAAACAATCTTTGATAGCCCCGATTCCCAGCCAACTTGCATCAAAGCCGGTAGGTCATTAGCATTTAAAATAAACTTAATTTAAAAAAATTAATTTTAATTAATTAAAGTTTCATTAATTAATTAAATTAAAATTAATTTTTTAAACACATCTTTGAGTAATACTAAAAAGAATTTTTTATTTCAATTATTATCTACTTTTAATTATATTATACATATTATTGAATTATTTTTTGAATGGAACACTTCTATTATTATGGGATAATTTTAATCTTTATATTAATTATTATTATACATATTATGGAATCTTAAAATCAGGTGGAACCCCTCATATGGAATTAAATTAATAGATCATTTCATAATTCTGAAAATGTTAGAAAAATTAAGCTGGTTTGTTCAGACTATAAAATAAAATAATTAAAGAAGGACCGCAGATTTTTTGCAGTAGCTAAAAAGTTATTATTTTAAATAAGCTCAACAGAGATAATATTAAAAAAATTACATTTAGATATGAATCAATGGAAGGAAAACAACGAAATTTTAAAGTATTAATTTGTACTCACCCCAAAAAACTGGTTGAAATGAAATAAAAATTTTCTATATGCGTCGTTTTTCATGATTTCAAGGAGCTTTTATGCCAAAGTCGAAGAACGCGTTTGGTCGTGACTTGGATAACAAGCGTATTTTCAGACAAACGCAATGTTGAAAAGTCAAGTTAAAACAGAGTTTGCTTGGTTCAGTCAAGAAAAGCGCATTTATGAGTATGTGACTGTCTTTTTGTGTTCCAGAAGACAAACCGCTGAGCCTAGACTTACCAAATTTGGTACAAATACACTATGAAGGATGGGAATGTGCACCTCAGAGAACTTTCTTAAAATTTTAATTATCTAAAAATTAAGCAAGAATATGGTAAGTTTCAGCGATAAATTCAAAAAATATTATGACACGAAAAACTTTTATTGACTATCTTGAATTCAAAAATATATCTTTTAAATATTATGTACAAGTTTATTTGTCGGACAATTTTTCTCCTTAAATTTAAAGCTCCTTTTAAAAAAGTTATGCTTAATTTTCAACAATAATTTGCAATGCTGTAATGAAAGTCGAATCAATTTCATTGATTCATCAAATCTTTAAATCTAGTGTTTCTCTTGCGTTGAGAAACGAGATATAAAATTTATTTTGTTTTGATTATAGTAATATAACACCTTCATTTGTTATAATAGAATACAGTCCATTTTCCTTGCTCTGCTAGTTGTTTTTAAAATTTAATTTCTTGTTACTTCAACTAAATTTACTTTTTGGATAGATTTACTTTATTATTTTAATAAATTTAAATTTTAGCTATGAACTTAAACCTATTTTTTCACTTAAGGCAGGATAATCCTCTCTGGAAATTATGACGTTTGTTTATTTCTTATAATTAGGTTAAACAATCACGTTATAATTAGTTATATAATGTGTAATAATTGTAATTTCAATCTGAACAAACCATCTCTTGCATGATCAAAACGAAAATTAATCTTAATTCAATTTATGATTTTAAAAAGCCAGCCTAATACTTTTTTAACAAGCTAAATCATTAATTTGAAAAACACACTGCCTAAAAATTTAGTTTAAAGTATTGATACATTTACCGTTTACTGTTTTTCTTTTCCTTGTATTACTAATTCATTCTTTGGAAACAATTAATGCTTTCAGCTTACCAAAAATTAAATAATTTGACTCATTTAAAGTAAGTTGGTATAGTTAATATACAGTTAAAAAAATGTCGAATCATTCAGTTGCTGAATACAGCTAGTATTTAATACGACAAAAGCAATTTAAAAATAAAGGAACAATAATTTGAGCTCACCTTTTAAAAGTACGAAAATGTGTAAGTATTCCTTATTCCTTTGTGCGTCCTGTTTCTCTCGGGTGACTAAAAACAGAAATATCACAATTTCCTCTCAATTACTTGCCAGTAAAAAAGTGGGTGGTGTCCAAAAAGGGTGATAGCTCATAACCCCTCGAAACACATAACATCCCTTTTCCTAAGTGGCTTTAGACTCCAAATTGCATGATCGCTTTACCCCTCTTGATAGGGCTTTAGAGGATCGAAGAAGACAGAGAAGTAAAATGAGCTGCAAAAAAAGAAAGAAAGAAAGAAATATATGCCATTGTACCCTCTCTAGCAAGAACCCCATACTTCTTGGAAAGAGAGATTTTTCGGACATGCTGGGAGCCTGCGGGAACAATAAAATGTCAGCGGCATCAGTGTGTAATATAAGTGTAATCTAGATATTTTGTTCAAGAGTTTCTCACTTTCCAGACCCCCCCCGGTAGTATATTGTCTCATTCCTACTTACAAGAAACGAAATACGCAGAGTTCTCGACCATCACCTTGCTATAGAGTCAAGCCCACTCCTCTTTAGCAGGGAAAGTATTAGAGCGCTGTTGACTTGTGAAATTAGTACTGTAAAAAAATTGGACCACACTGTTCTGCAAGTAGATTTCAAAGCACGAAATAAATCCTAAGCATAGTATTCTGAAATTTAAACGATACTTGATTTTAATTAGAATATGTTCGAGTACAATGCAATTGTAAATCAAATGAAAGCACAAAATTAAATTACCCTAAAAATGCCTGAAAAAATCCACGGACCCCCAAAAGTTACCGGGCCCATAGGCAGATTCATATATTGCCTATTTGATAATCCGACCTTGTATATAGGGATATTTTGGGCAACAAATATTATGATAAACTGAAACAACAAAAAATTATTACGAAACTGAGATAATGGATCATTCAAGAATAATGGTTTCAGTAGTTTGATTATAAAAAAAATACAAAATTATAATTGACAATTGATTTCAGACAAAACGGTTAATAATTCAGAAAATTTTTTCTATCAATCAATCTCAATATTTTTTATTTATAGGATCGGACATTTTTTAAATTATAAAACAACAGGACATAAAATTACAAAAAGGTTATTAGAAAAAAATCACGAAGAGAAAGGTTTCAGAAACTACCTTTCCTTTTTTTTCTGTTAATTCCTTCAGAATATCTCTGGCTACATTTATAATTGCCGTATAAAGTATACCGTTCAAGACTACAAATTTAAGATCAGCTAATTAAGCTTTCACTTGCAAAATTTTAATAAACATAATTAAAAACAATATTTATTTCCGATGAAGGTTATAATTTAGAGTACTACTAATTTATTCTACTAAAATGAACTTTTCTTTAGTAAGCAAATCTCTAGTAATTTCTACAAAACACTCATCCTAAAAGACTTACTGATACAGTAGAAAGAAATATGCAATGGTATCAAATGGCATGTTTTATTAAAAAAAATAATAACCAGATTTAAATCGACATTTTCATCATTATTTTAATGATTGTGTAGAAAAGAGTTAAATCGTTTTATTTCAGACAATCAAAATAAATAAATTATTCAGACAATCAAAATAAATAAATTATTCAGACAATCAAAATAAATAAATTATTCAGACAATCAAAATAAATTAATTATTCAGACAACAATCAAAATAAATAAATTATTCAGACAATCAAAATAAATTAATTATTCAGACAACAATCAAAATAAATTAATTATTCAGACAATCAAAATAAGAGACAAAAAGTCTTCTCAATGTTCAAACAAATTGCTTGGATATTCAACTCAAGCTGATTTTCCAGTAATTATAATTATGTCCACGACATTCAAACGGAAGTGTATACTCTCATTTCGCATCTGAACGTTTAAAAAATCTTATTTTATTTAATCGTGAACATCCGCTGTAGTTTATATTTGCAAAACTTTCTTAGATCTATTAAAACAAATCATGTTTTTTAAAGTAATTTGTTAAAAACAATAATTAATTGATTTTAATTTGAATAAATTCGATTACATTCTTTGTAGCACGCAAGCGTGGGGCCCCTTAGGCGCGGGGCCCTATTTGGAGCAATCGGTCCAATCAGCTTAAGGCCGGCTCTGACTTTGTGTAAATATTGTGTTAAAGAGATTGATAATTAAATTACATATTAATACGAAATACTTGATTTATGATTTTATCCTGACGTTTTCACAAAGAATCTACGGCGCGAACCCGAACTGCGCCTTTCTTATGTTTATTTTTAACGATTTGTCTTGAAGAATTTTTTTTTTCATTTCATGGTGTATTTTTTATCAGTAGGTAAGGCTGATCATAAATCAGTCGATCTTTCGAAATTCATTGCGTAGGTTTCCACCGCAAGGTATATGCTATCGACTCTATGAAACGATATCCTTTTTGGTGAGGTGTTGAAACATTTTAAATGAGTATGCAATAGGGTGGATCGCTCTTCTATGGAGAAAAAAAAATATTATTAATCAAAACCTACCTATGCGGAAAAGATGTTCTATGGTATGGAGATTAAGAGAAAAATAAAATAAAAAATTAAATTTTAGGTTAAGAACCGCCGCAAGAGGGTTGAATTTTTGAAAAAAAATGGAAAAATACCCAATTTTGATTATACGATTGTTTTTAAAAAATTATTATTAATTAAAACCTACCTATGCGGAAAAGATGTTCTATGGTATGGAGATTAAGAGAAAAATAATAAAAAAATTTAAATTCCAAATTTAATACTGCCCCAAGGGGATTGAATTTTCGAAAAAAATGGAAAAATACTGAATTTTGATTATACGATTTTAAAAAAAATATTATTATTCATCAAAACCTACTTATACGTAAAAGATGTTCTATGGTATGGAGATTAAGAGAAAAATATTAAAACAATTTAAATTCTAAATTTAATACTACCGAAAGGGAGTTGAATTTTCAAAAAAAAAAAATGGAAAAATACTTAATTTTGATCATTGATTATACGATTTTAGATTCGAAATAATTGTTTTTTTGGCAATATAAATAAACAAAAGTGATGATTAATGAGTAGTGAGTAGTATAATGTACATTGCAACATTTTATGACTCAGCTCCTCCTCCCCACACCGTCAAATCAGTCCGGTTAAACAACTAGAGCAGTAGGCAATGACTTTGCGTGCTTTCAGAATTCTTCGAAGGGCTAATTCCCTTATGTGATTTCTGTCGTCAGCTAGCATTGATATCAGGACATTTTCTGGATGGCCAAAAAATCAGTTTCTTTTAATAGCAGGGTCTATGGCATATGGTAATAGTACGTTCAATTTCTTACCATTCAGGAGAAAACTTGACTGAGTAGTAAAATACAGTGACAATCCCGTATACACGGAACGTATAGCAACCTAGCTAAAAGTGAAAGACCTTACTCTGATCATTTTAGACTTTTGGAACTGCAAAAATTAGACATTGGTGTCGGGCTACTTTTAAGGTATAGTGCTGTTGAAATTTTTGATTATATTTCCATAGAAATAAAAAATAAAATAATAAATCCGGCTTCGTAAATTTTGGGGAATATTTCTGTTATTATTGCGGAATCCCCAACTTTAGGGGCTGAATCTTATTGTGTACCTAAGTGTGAAGTGAGCAAACAACTCCCTCCACATTCTTTTGTTTTTAGACTTAATTAAATTAGACGATCAAAATTCTGCAAAAACTATTAAATTAAAACACCAGAAGCATAACTTTTCTTCATGGATTAGAAATAATGTATAAAGAGAAGCAAATATAATAAACATCAAAGACAAATAAAAGAGAAAAATGCAAAACCAATAAATTAAAACACCGGAAGGTATAACTTTTCTTCAGGGATAAAAAAAAAGTTGCGAAAATAGGCAAAAAACGCCAGAATTCAACACTTAAAATTAAATACATGAAAATCTAATTCGAATTCTTAAAAAAATTTTACGTCGTTAGTGGGTCCGGTAAGTCCAACGGTCTGGACGTGCATAAAGGAAGAAACGGACATACATATATATAAAGAAATATTTTATTGTTAAGGGGTCCTTTGCTCACCCTCCATATCACCCTCCCTCCTCTAGTCTGCCCCTCCCCTACAACCAGCGTTCGGGCACTGCTTAATTTACTACTACACCACTGATTACCGGAGTCCGAAGCCATGGCCATGCGCGAAGCACGCATCTTACTTGGAACGGATTACATTCTGAAAAGAGGGCGTTAGAAACGCGCAGAGAGATTAAATAGTTCGAAACGGAAAAAAAGTCCCGAATTAGAGGCTCCAGAAACGGTGCAATCTTGCGAGTCTATTAAAATAGAAGTGCGTTTATCGTCTTTTATATATATATATATATATAATGAATTCGTTGCTCTAGTCGTTAAACAAGGAACAGGCCGAGTTACTAACTATTTTTCATTTCTTAACAAAATATTAGGAGAGTGGCGGATATACGTACATCTCGCATGAAAGTTTCAAGTAAAAAAGGAGCAGAAATCCCTGCATTTTCTCAGATGTGACTAAGTACTAATATTGTACCAAGATTTTAAAATATATAATATTAGAATTTAAAGTAAAATTAAGTGAGATTATTACATATATATATATAACTTTAAATCTCATGACTATATTAGATATTAAAAAACAAATAAAAGAGCTGCAAACAGACTTTGTCATAGTCTATATAGATAAGTGCCCAGTAACTTTGCTATAATATGGAAATATCATTACAAAAAACTACTTAATGAACATATAATTAACAGCGATAATTATAATGAGACAAAACTATGTGACAGAGAAATTTCTAATAGAATTCAAGCCTTCCATAAAAAACTAGGAATTCATTGTATTAAAAAAAATTATCCTCACATCTTTCTAACTCCAAAATTTCACAAGAGTCTTCTTAAATTTAAAAGTGCTACCAATGGCTGCAATACTTATATTACAAAATCTGGCAAACTCTTACAAAAATACATGCAGACAATCATAGAGATTTTGAATAAGCAAAGAGATATAGTTATTGTCAATAATAGTGTAGATAATGTAAATATAATCAAAGATGTAGGCATATCTAGTGTACAAACATTTGGCTTCCAGGATTTATTTAATATTCTAGATATTGAAGATTTGATTAATACCCTAGTAAAAATACATAAAGATTTTGGTTTTAAAAAAGATATAAGCATTACTAAATATAAAACTCTTAATAATCTCGTACTAAAAGAAAATTATATTATTTTTGATAATAAGATTTACCATCAAATTAAAAGATTACCTAAAGGAGGAATAGTTTGGCAAACATATACCTACACTACTATGCGAAGGATTTAATTAATAATATCTCTAGTATATTATTTCGATATATAGATAATTTGATATTATTTAATAAAGAAATAGGCCTAAAGCTACAAATTAACTTCTATCCTGACTATTTAAAACTAATAAAAACTAATGACAATGAATTAGCTGCAGAATGTCTAGATTTAGATATAAAAATTATAGATAGTAAAATTGTAACAGATATCTTTGATAAAAGAACAGCAATTAATTTTCAAATTAATAAATTTCCTTTTGGGATAGTAATCTTAACATTTCAGTCTTCAAGAATTTAATACAGAATTATATAATTAGAAATAATAATTTAGTAACAGAAAATGATAATCGAATTAAGAACATAAAATATTTTTATAATTCTGCATTGGTATATGGAATGCCAAAAAATTTTTTAAGAGTTTATATTGATAAGAAATATTTAGGTCACTTAGAATAAAATTTTCGTTTTGGTATTTAATACAATATTTATAATTCTTGGCTTATAGGTATGTATTTTTTCTTATATTACTTATATTGTGTAATTTCTTTCTTATTGGTTATTGATTTATTATTTTCTGAATTACTACATAGATGGCGCCAGGATTTATAAATTGAAAAACTCCTTAAAACAAGATTGGATTATTAATGTTCAAATACTTTATTTTATAAAAATTTAGATTATTAATTGATTACATAATTTAACAGGTTTTGAGATTTTTAATATAGGTATCATACTAATTCTTTAATATTAAAATAAATTAGATTATTTGGTTAAATTAAGTTGAATTAGAAATCTAGTTTTGGCAATCTGTGAAGTCAAGCTAAGTTGCGGTTTATATTAAAATGTGGAATACAAGTAAAGGATAAGTAAAAACACTGATTCTATAATTCTTAAGGGGACATACGACTCTTAAGCTTAGAAAAAATGAGGGGGAAACTGTCAAATTCGAGGCATTATATCTCTGAAACAATGCAATTCACATCCTCAATTTTTTCATTAGAAAAATATCTGTTCTTTCTCTTATGGTGCACACATTTTCAAACCCTAATATTGGTATATATTTATTTGAGAGAGTAATAAATATGGATATAACTTTTGGAGAAAAAATGAGATAGTCACCTTGCGCGTATAATTACGGATAAAATATTGGCCTAAACACAATATTCTGGGTATATAAGTAATCCAAACAATCTGTTTAAGAAACTGAACCTCAATTTAATAACTTTAAAATTCAAAATTAAAATCCCCCCCCCCAAAAAAACCACACTTCTTTGAAAAAAATATGTACAAAAATTATGGTTCAATTTGTAGAACATAGCACAATACATATTCAGTAAAAATTTTATGTAAAAATATTCAATTTTTCTTGAAATATTGTGCGCGCAATATCCAATAAACGCTTTAAAAATATGGCCATTTTCAGTGTTTACGTTAAACAGCTAATACATTTTTCTTCATAATTTTCATAATTATGGGAATTTTTTTAACGCGGATTGTTTTAAATTGTTCAGAAAAGACTGGGGAATAATATATATTTTTTTTCATAAAATCGAAAATTTTAGAGGTTTAACAATCGTATGTCCCCTTAATGAATAAGTATGGATATTTTTATTGAATGATGTATTTATTGTTTTTAGTGCAATATAATAGTGTAATATGTATATTGATGTATTTCACAGATTTATATATATATAATTTAAGTACTATCCATATAACAATGATATTTTGTTAGTGTTAATGTATGATTTTTCATTCTAAATTCTTTCATTTTAGGGTTAATTACCCTTTCTGTTTTTTCAACAACGTTAGTAACAGGGATGGTTTGTACAGCAAAATTAATTTAACCTGGCTAAAGTTTGTCCACAGCCAAGCTGATATATTAATTGTTGAAAACTCCATATACTTGGATAGCCTTTTTCAATACTTTTAATAACAACAGAGGTTTTTTACTTGTTAACATTTAAATGTTTAAACTTACCTTTTGCTCTTAGTATCTATAGTATTTTCAATTTTTTAAAATTTTATTTTAGATTTGGTTATTTTGTTTAATTAACCCTCCAAGCGACTAATAGGTCCGAACGAAGCGTCTCAAAAATATCTTTCTGCTTGGCAATGGGTTCCTTCAAGAAATATCACCCGTCACACAAGTGGTATTTGAAAAAGAAACGTGTGAATTTCCCTCCCCCCTCTCATTGCTATCTGTGGGACGTCTAATTATCCCAGCGGGGAGAGTTTTACCCCGCTTCTTATCGCTAGTAGATCCCCCTTACTTCCCATTCCTTTTACTTGAGCAAATTGTAGTTTCAAACTAAATCCTCTGCTCCCAATATTGCATTTTGAATATCCAAAACTTCTCATAGAAAAAAGAAATATTTTTTTATAAGCGGTTTTAATTTTTCAAAATTCTTATTTCAAAATGTTTTCCCAAATAAAATGATTACTACACATCTGCCATTTTGTGAATATTTAACAAGAGAAACACCGCGTATTTTATGATTTAACTCTTTCAGGGGTGCATTAAAATTTGCTTATTACTTATCGAAATTATTTGAAAAATGAGGTCTCTGAGACTCATAAACCTAAAATGTATTGTAAAAAAAGAATACGAATTGAGGGTGGTTTATCGTCAAAAGCCCTTGTAGAACATGAAACTGAATAATTTTTCAAATGTTAATTTTACTGAAAAGTAACAAATGGAATGATAATTACGAATTATTGTAGTTTTTAAGAACAACTAACATTGGAATTTTTTTAAATTGAATTATTTTATACATAATTACATATATATTTATTAGGATGATTTGAATATCCTTAGGATAATCTACAGTGAGCGAAAATATGATATGAAATCGTAGGAAACATAAATTACATACTAATGCATTCAATGGAAAATTTTATGAAACACATTTCATTTTATTTTCATTCATTTCCCATCTTATGTTGATAAAAGTGAATCGAGAAAAAAACCAAGGAAGTGCGTTGTGCTCTCCTTAAAAAATAATGAAAACGGTAAACGTGTGCGGAGAGAATCAAGATTTGAATGCAGACATTGTAATGTTGAACTTTGCGTTGCACCCTGCTTTGAAATTTACCATACGGAACCTAACTTATAGCATTTGTATTTTTAATCATATGTCTTAAATGAAATATATTTCAAAAAAAGTATACCTAGTTACCTAGACAATTAATGTAATGACCCGTTTTATCCATCATTAGTTAATGATCTTGATATATGTACTTGATTTACTTCATTTTAATAATCTGAATTTGTGAATATTGCAAACTTTTTTTTCATCGGTACAATATAAAAAAAAAATGTTTGCTTATTATTTAATTATGTTCAAATCTGCATTACATAAAAACAGAGCATAAATTTAAAAAAAAGAGTTAACAGTTAATAATATAATTGTATAAATTTTATTATTTTCAGTTAGACAAGTTTTTAATATCAATCTTACTAATAAAGCTCACATTTTAAAATTCAAGTGTGATCCTTATTTTACTTTTCATCTTTACGCTCTAGAATAGATTTTATTCATGATTTTTCGTTTTGTTATCACTTATGATACATTTGCAAAATTTAAATGTTGAATTATTTTTTTTTAGATTTTCAATAAAATTCACATGTTTTAGTTTTAAAAAAAATTACCGCGTAATAAAATTATTTTGGTGTTTAGAATGGGACCAAAAATGTTTTTTTTTACAATTTAGACCAAAATGCTTTGTTTTGTAATAGATATATGTTAACTGGATAGAAATACAAACTTCTAAAATAGTTGCCCTGTTAAGAAATGAAAAGTTTAGAAACTTTAAATTAAAAAAAAGACTTTTATTAGAACTTCTTCAGGTTTAGTTTCTAATATTTCTCATCTAAGTTTTTAAATGATTCTCAAAAGATACTGAGTAAAATTAGGATTCCGATTTTAAATATGTGAATTAGTTTCTGAGAAAAAATATTTTCTAAAAATATATGCAAATTTTATGCAAAATATTAGATATTTTATCTTTTTTATTTTCTATTATTAACGAAATAATTCAATTATATAAAGGCTGAAATCATGTTTTAAATTTTCGCTTTTCCGAAAAAGTTTAAAAGTAGTTAAATTGAAAATAAATGATTTCTTTAACCCTTTCAGGGGCGGTTCCCTAACAGATGGTTTCCTTTCGAAACCACCTATTAAAGACTTTATTCATAGGGAAACTACCACTGTATGGTACCACTATATTTCACAACAATACATATTCTAATATCCAATAAAGAGACCTAATTGCAGCAGAATTTCTAGTCTTCTTTTCTCATGGATTTATTTGGGAATAAATTTAGTTTTCTCAAAGGAAAGAAATTGGCCATTTTTCAATCAATTTCTAAAAAATAGTCTAAACTTATTAATTTTTTTTACATGGTCTTTGTTTGCAAAATAAAAAAAAATAACAGAAATATGTTACTTATTTCAAATTATTCATGCGATTTCTGGGATAAACCCCTTTTCCAGGTGTTATGTGGAATGTTTGCTACAATTTCTAAGATAATCAATTTAGAAGTTCATTCAGAGTTATCTCTTCATAAGCATTTTCTTTTGTTTATGGAAAGAAAAGCTTATAAGCATTTCTACGCCATAATAAGAATCCGAGAAAGATTTTCTTCCATAAGTTTCCGAAAAGCTGCATGAAAACGTTCCTACCTTGCTATGCGTTTTAACGATAAGGAATTCAATTGTTAGAGCAAACGAGTTCCTTCCTACCCACCTTCGAGCTCATCTATTGTAAAGCTTATTATCACCACGAATCTGTCACTGTCAACCATTTCATCAATGGAGGAGAAAGCAGAGGCGAGAAAACACGGATTTGCCGCTTACGACTACAAAATTCAAACCCGGAAAAAACCGGTTGTTCCCATCTTGAAGGCGACCGAACGAGAAGAAAAAACACGGTTCTGCGGAACTCGGCGTACATTTGCTCTACGTAAAAATCCGTTTGCGGCGCTCGGAGGGTTAATGACGTTTCAGTTTATGAATTGCATTTTGATGTCTTGTTTATTTTGTTTTTTTATGTTCATATATAACAAGTTATATTTTGGTTTATATATATATATCAATGTCATGAAAATCAATCAATGTTGAAATTAAATGGAGAGACTGTAGTTTAGCGGTAAAAGCGTATAGATGCTCCTCAGAGTAAGTAAAATCTATACGAACCGCTAAAAAATTAGAAAAATCATAATGTTTCCTGCGAACAGTGCTAGCATAAAGCTAAAAACACTGTCCTTTATCCCGAACATTATGATAGACCAAGAATTCGAATGAAATACCAAATATTAGAAATAATTTTACGAACCTAAGACTGAGGGATACAGCCAACGGGAGACGTGACAAAGGAATGAACCTAACGCGTCATGTACGGTCCGGATATTTGCGAAATATCAAGTAGCTTTCTTTTGCGCCAAATCTTCTAAGGTTGGGGGAGTTTCGATTAAGATTAAGAAACCGATAGAAACAAAGATGAAAGCGATCTACATTGAGAAAACGATGAAGATTAAAGATATGATGATAAAAAAGTAAAAGAGTGTATTTAAAAATTAAGGTGGAAAGGTAAGTGTTAAATAATATTTGAATTTGAAATCCATTAATAAACGACTGAAAGTAATATTTGAATTTGAAATCCATTAATAAACGACTGAAAGATGCGTTTTCGAGGTAATCACATCATATCCCCCTTTTGTTTATTTTCTCTCTATAAAAACTCTCGACATTTTCTTCCCGCAGATTTTTTCCTTGACATTTTGTATTATGAATGTTTATGTTGATTATGTTGCTTTTACAATTCTGTTATGATTGTTTCTTATTTGTTTATATATATATATATATATATATAGTGTCCACTAAAGTTTCTACCCCACATTAACTTGAGAACGGTGATAACTATTGCCATAAACTTGGTGTCTAGGTAGTATAGTAAAGTGACCATGCGCTACACGGTGAGATTAGTTACAATGCCACCTGACGGCAAACAACAGATTTAACCTCCTATCTTGAAAACGGTACAAGATACGGGAAGAACGTCAATTGCAAAATTGCAGAGCGTCTTCGATTTAGTATGAAAAGACACCTTGTGTACATTAATCGAAGAACAGAACGCTTAAAATGCACATTTGTTTGTTCACAATTTCCGAAACTGTGACGTCTCAAAACGGGTTAAAAAGAAAAAAAAACAACTACTTATCACCAGATACCTTTATTTTTGCTTTCAAACTGCTCTCCGTCAAATACAACAAAGATTTGGGTTTTTGTTTGAATTTCACTTTGCACGCTTTTTAGCATATCAGTTGGTCCGCTAGCGTAGCTACTGTAATACGTCATCGAAAGTCCTACAATGTTGGTGGAAAGGTCCATGCACCTGCTGTTTGAGTTAATCAAACAAATCCCGAATCAATCAAAGAAAATCACAAAAGAAATCACTGAAATTGGTTTGAGAAATGTTCAACGCATTATTAAAACCTGGAAGGATAGTGGTGAACCGTCAACACCTCGGAATAAATGTGGTCGGAAAACACTCTTAAACTCTCGGGATCGAAAATCTCTGATGTGATTGGTGAAGAAAAATCGGAAAATATAACTCTTGAACTCGCGGCAATGTTTAACATGGGACATCAGCAAGCACAATGCGACGAGAACCTCAAGGAATGGAACTGAACAGTTGTAGACCCACAAGAAAACCATTTGTTTCGGCGATTAACTGTGAAAACGGCTCCAATTTGCTAAGAAGTGTAAAGATCGGATTGTTGAGTAGTGGGGAAATGTAATTTGGTCTGTTGAGTCAGAATGATGGGCGCACTAGGGTTAGAAGGGAACATCAAGAAGCGATGGACCCTTCATGCATAGTGCCCACTGTGCAGGCTAATGGAGGCAATATTATGATCTGGGGTTGCTTCAATGGGTCTGGCCTGCAATTAGCAACATTATGCGACATCAAAATGAAGTCGCAGCATTAAGCAAACGTGCTTAATGACCAGATCATCCCATCAACGGATTTTTTCTTCCCCGATGGAACTGGCATATTCCAGGACGACAATGCCAAGATAGGCCGAGCATTAATTATTCAGAATTGAAATAAGGAACATGAGGACTCATTTTCCCACATGAATTGGTCACCACAAAGTCCGGGTCTTAACCCAATCGAAATTTTAGGGATATACTGGACCAACGGTTACGGAGTGGTTCGTTTCTTCCGTCGTCAGTTCAGTATCTCGGTGACAAACTGCTGCAAATCTGAACGGCAATAAGCGCTGAAACCATACATAATCTTATTGAAACAAAGCTACTTCGAATGCGTGCTGTAATCTGAACCAAAGGTGGTCCAACCAAATATTAAGGTAAGGGACTTTTTTTTTGTCCAGCTAGTGTATAACTCTTATTTAAAGAAAATTATATATAACGTTATTAAAGAGAATGAATCATTTTCATCTTTTTTTTATAGCGGAATGAACCAACCTGGAATGCGAATTCTATTTGTAGAAAAAAAAAGTCGAAATAATATCGAATTCTTTTTACTAGAAAGCTGTCTAGCCCTCCGAGCGGCGCAAACGTCTTTTTACGTTTTTCATGTTCAGTTCAAAAGCGAATAGCTCGTATTTATATGTATATTTTCTTAAAAGATCATGGATAAAGTATTCTTAAGATTTCAGAGATATAATTAAATACAAAAAGATCGATTCATTTACTTTAAAAGCTAAGTTTTCTAATCTGACAGCTAAAAGTTCAAAATAAATGGGCGCTCAGAGAGCTAGAGACATTTTTTTCTGATGCTTCAAAATTTGACGAAAACTCGACACAGCTTTATCATAAAATAAATTTGTAGCGTGCATAACCACTGCCTTATTAGGGTGATGTTTCTCAATGTACGATGTAACAGTTTTCTCCCATTCTTTCAGCATTTCTCTTATCGCGCCAGAAGATTGTTGTTTTGCTGTTACTTCATCCTCCTTGGACAAACTCTTCTTCATAACTTCTTGTTGTGGAACACAATGCAACTTCGTAAACTTTTCGGAGGAAGAAAACATTGAATTTTTCGCATCCAATAATGAATATTTCTGAACTTTTTGTTCACATCTGGTAGGAACATGCGGTCTCATGTTCGTACCAGATGTTTAAAAAATATTGGTTCTTGGTTGCGATAAATTCAGGTTTCTTATTCTTTTTAGAAATTTCAAAAAATTGAGATGGGTGGTGTTGCTTGTTAAGCGACGAAATATTACAACGGAATGATTTTTGAGTAAAATGTTAGTTCTCTACCGATTTGAATAAAACAGATTATGTGGTCAGAAATCTGTTTGAAACCAGACATTCATCTACTCTGTCGACTTAGAAGATTAATTTCAGGCGATTGAGTGAAAATTGCTTATAAGATAATTAAGTTAATTTTTCTGTTAAGGTTGTGGCCTTTCTGATATTATTCTTAGACTTACAAAATACCACTTAAAAAGTTCAACTATAAAACATTTCAATAACCTCACTTTTAATTTCTTGAAAAATCATCGACATCGATTCATCAATGACTTATAGGTTTGTGACAAAATTTCCAAATTCAAATAAGCGTAAGTGAAGAAAGGTGTGGATTGTAGAAAATCGATCAAGAAAAGGTAATGTTTTAAAGAATGAAGGTAACTATTTCATAAATATCTTCTGAAAGAATAAATAAAAATTAAACGACGAAAAATGAAGGAATAAACTGACAATTTAAGCAATAAGACTTCTCACTGATCTGTTCTGGTTAAATAAATCTTTCGCTGATTCGAGATAGAATTCTTAAAAATAACGTCCTATAGTTGCTTTAAACGATTACAAATGATGTAAAAGCTTAACTTTTATTGGAAGAAAGTAAGTAATCAATGCCCTAGTTGAAGAAAAGCTTAGATGGATGGGCTGTTTTCTGGAACAGACGAATCTTTTATGTTAGTTTCCTTCATTCAGTCCAGAATCGTAATGCTTTTTTGGGCCCTGCCAAATAATCTGGAAAACAAACTGTTCCCGGCAAAGGAGGGCAAAGTTTCTAAACCAGGTAATTTTCATTAGATTTGTCTTCTGAAATGTTGATTTAGTATGTTTTAATTCTAGTTTCGCAATTGTTGACTTAGGTCTCTTTGTTTCCGCCGGCGGAGTTGAAGAGGAGGACTTTTATAGAGGTCGATATCGCCTTGTAGAACAACGAGTGAAGTAAAAGTGGGCTCAATTTGGAAAACTAAATCCCCCACAGACTTCACAAAGGGACTTTTTTTTAACAATTAAAAAACTGCTTTTGCTGAGGGATTCGGGTTTCTTTAGAAAGTACCACGTGTGTTTCTGAACTCAACTCATCACTGGAAGTGAATTTTTGTATTGTCTTACTGTTTTTGTAAATATTTGTCTATCTAAACGCAGGAGAATTTAATTTCCAGCTCATTCTGAAAGGAATTAGTCTTTGGGTTCTTAATTATGAAGCGGACAGAGTATTTCCACATACTTTGATACCTCCACTTATCACAACACCTGATATCGTGCTATGTGTCTTTATTTATAAGGCCTACTATTATTGTTAATTTTTAGAATGTGGTATAATTCGATAATATTATATATTTGTTTTTAAGAATAATTTCTGTATTAAAATATAAAACCCTATTTTTTGTTTCAATGTATCAGAATGAAGATAAATTAAAGTTTTTTTTTTCGTTTTAGTGCCATCTGAGTACTTTGGGGCTATTTTTGTTTCTTAAGATAAAATTCAATAGAATATTTGTTCTTCTTACGAACTAAAGGACCAGCTCCAATGATTGACATTTTATATCTGCTTTGCGTTTTGGAAAGAGAGAGGAAGAACACATTCGCGTAGCTTCTAAATGAGGCGTAAATCAGTCACATCTTATTGTTTCAAAACCAAGGTGCTTTTAAATCAGAACTACATGAAGTGATAACAACAAATTACATGAAAATTCAATGCATAATAGTTCTGACTTTAGAAAGAATTATTATTCAAAGATTTCCTTCCCAAAATTTTATTTTGAACAAGGCTGATTTTTTTCTCATTTAGCTATCTCAAAACCCCATGAAGAGAAAACAATTGAATGTCGTCAAAAATAACTTTATTTACTCTAACCCAAATGAAGGCAAAAACGACATGATATTAATTTCGCTTTTGCCTATTTACTGAGGCATATCTTATAATTATAATAAAAACAGACAGTAATATTCATTTCTGGTGAGCCTGTCAAAACTTTCAGTAATGTGCACGTCATAAATTTATGACATCTTCCTACAAAACTGTCAAAAAGTGCTTTGAATTTCGAATTAACCCTGAGAAGTATACAAAAAATTTTATGCCCTAGTATGACATTAATTCAGAAGTCTTGAGGCATTTTTCGTATCGCCCTTCATTAGAATCAAAAATAAACGAGAGACATATTTGAAACTTTCTTTCAAATTAAAGTTTAAAACTACTCATATTCCGAATTTTTTCGCCGTCAAAACCTCATCATCATCGAGGACTAATATTTATACTGCCTTCTCAAACAGAAAATTTTTCTCGGGTGATATATTAAACCCTTATCTCAAAGATACCCTCCAAAATCGTTTCCAAGGCATTCATTTTGAAGGTAAACACTTTTTATCTCATTTATTTTCCTTCTTCGGGTTATTAAAGTTTACCAAAGACAAAGTTGAACCAAAAGTTGCAGTTTCGAATTTCTTTAAAAACTTCCCAAGAAATATCAAACAGTTCAACTTAACGATGCCAATATCATTGAATTTAATTGGCGTTATTGATTTAAGATTTTTGACGACAGTTGTCACTCAGACGGTGCTCAGTGCACCCAGCAGAAAGGAGTGTTTTTTCTTTGAATGTCATTTTGTCTTCTTTAAACGAGGAATATCATGACGTAAAGGTATTTACTTTATTCTGATGCCCTAATGTTTACGTTTCCGAAGGGTTCTCAAATAAATGAATATCAAAACGATCTTCTTTGAAATTTCTAAATTTCTTCTTTCATTTTAACTTTTACTGTTAATAGCATTTTACTAATTAAAACAAACATTAAATACATTCTCATTTATGCTTTTATATCGTTGAAAGCGCGTAAATTCAAAAGATATTCTGTGATAATATATTTTTAAAGTTTATAATAAGTACGATAAGCGTTTAGTAGTCTTCAAATAAATGCGGTGATTTGCGCAGAGAAACGAAAGCTTTCAAGATGCCAAAAGTTTTAATTTAATTTATGATTGCTATAGATTTCTCTTTTATTAATATAAATTAATTTGTTTGAGGTTGATATCCAGTTATATATAATTTCAATGTGAAATCGAAGCAACATTCTGAGCAAATGATAAATATAAAATGTTATTTTGATGCAATACATTTGTTTGAAATCTATTGCGTCGGTCTCAGCATGCAGTGTGATTTTTAAACTGAAATCCATTTCTTTGACAGATAAAAATGTTCCGTTTAAAGTGTTACATAGAAGATGTAATAGTGTTTGAAACGGGCTGTGATAAATATAGCTAACATAAAGCGAAGTATTTACTTCAAAAAGAATTTTTTTTTTTGACAAATCCTAAGCAAATCATTTTTCCGCAGGGTGTTAATTATGAATATGCAATAATTTTTTAATCTATGTAGCTTGAAAAATGTATCTAAAATGAAGGAAAGCACATTCCTTTTGATCTTGTGAATCTCGTTATCGATAACAGAATTCTAATCACTTTAACACAATAGAAGTATTTTAAAAAAACTTAACTTAATGGAATAAAGTAATTGCACATTTCTATCTGGCGATCCTGCTGAAGTGAACTGGCTCTCCATTCTGCGGGAGCTCCATTCGCGTGAGATTTCATTTAGAAAGGAGGCTTCAGTCACTCAACATAATTGAAACCATTGAAAGGAGACTCTTCGCATGTGATCACGTGGATAAGCAAGCGGTCAGAAGTGTTCTACAAATCCGAACCTGTCATCATCAGTGACTTCCTCATCATCGCCCATCAGAGCGCACGCATACACATTGCTTATTTCTCTCCTTTCTGTCTTCTGAATATTTTTACCAGGCAACATTAAGTAATATTAAAAAGATTTCTTGTAGCATTCTTAGCGATTTTATCAAGAATGCTGTCACTTTGCTTTTTTAGCTTAGGAATAATATCAAAAATAACGAGACGGATAAAAAAAAACGGTGTTCAAAATAGATGAGACTATAACGTAGAGAAAATTTGATAGAAATTAAGGAAACCACCTTTTTCAGATTCACTTTAACTGAAGGCCCTAGGAATCAACATTTGTCATTACAAACTACATATTTTATCGAAACTATGCTTCATATTAAAACTGACGTAATCTTGCATTGTTATTACATGGGAGCTTTCCGTTTTCCAGAGCTTAGCAATAACTTTCTGAGAAAATCTAGAGAAATCTTCTAATTTTGACAAGCCAAAACTGTATTAAACAATGAAAAATATATAAAAATAATTACAAAATTAGTTTGATTGCAAATACATTTCTTGTAAGTAGTTATTGTAACGCTTACAACTTTCAGCAGGTATTTCGAAACTGTGTACAGTTTATAATGAAGGCATACACCCAGTATTTCGTACATACAGCGAGATGATGGTATTGACATCATGCATGTTTGGTAAAATTGTAAAATTCACAATTCTGTGTTTCAAAATCGATGCATCCATCACACGCCCAAGAGCTCTCATAATTCCACCCATCAGAAAAACCCTCAAACAATAGCGAAAGAATTTCTTGCACTCCACTTAGCCACGTGAGCCGCTCTGCTCTTCTAATATCGACCCAAAACAAGAAACACATGAAAAAGAAGTTAAAAAAATAGCTACCAGAGACAAAAGATATTGCATTGAGAAAAATGTTCTCTGAATTCGCTAATATAACTCCAATGCATTAGAGGTACCCACGAAACACCGATTCTCGACTTTCTCCATATTAACTCTCTTATTTTTCTATTCCAATAAAGCCTGGTCGAATGGATTGGCGATTCGAGGGAGAAAAGCGTGGGAAAAAAGACCGCTGGTCTTCCTTTGGCAAACATGCTCCGATCGGAGTGCTTTATTACGGAGAGCGTGTTTGCTCTCTAAATTGTGGAAAGCGAAAGGGACGAGAGAATGACTTATATGTCCATCAGCTTGCTTGTCCTGCCGTTTGTTGGAGTTTTATTCCATCTTGCTGGAATGTTCAGCAATCCATGTTCAATAGCGTAGTGTTTATCCTAAGAAAATCTTAGAATAGTATTTCGGTTAAAAGCTTCATAAACAGGAGAAGGAAGGACTGTAAAAGTACCTTTTCCTCCAAAAAATATTTTTCTGCATGCTAAAGCATTTTGTTTTATTTTGGTCGTTTGAAAGTTCATAACCCACTTTACCTTTCTGGTGAAGTGAAGCCTGTATGTTTTTCAGTGTTCAGAAAACTTGAAAACATTGCCTGCGCATTTATAAAAAAAACTGCTTTGCGTTTTTGGTGGTATAAGATGTAAAATGCAATTCTATATAGGTCTAAATTATCTTCAAATTATCGAAATAAAATTCATCATATTTCCATCTATCCATACTTGCCAATGTCCATATTCATAACTATCATATTTATTCCAAAACAGTGCACTCAATTGAAGTTTTCGAATGTACTGTTAAACAAATAACAGAAAACTTCAAACGTATCCAAAGCTTTCAAATTCTTATTTACACTTTAAAACTCCTCATGTTTATCGAGAACTCTCTTTTCGACAGGTATTCCGGATATGTGTTAGATTTTCTCTTCAGCTGAAGGTATATAAAAGTATACTGACAGAAAATTGATGTCAGTATTCTGAGGTTTGATCTTATTTAAAATCAAACGGCAAAATGAATAATTTACATGCCTCTAAATATACTTGTACGCTAATGACTTTCGAGAATATCTGTGAGTTGATATTGACTTAATTGAATTTGTTAGATTAATATCCTGTTTTGAGGGCAATTGTGCTCAGATAACACTAAAACCTTTTTTTATATACTAAGATTAAGTTAAGGTGACCAGTTGTGGCTCTCTAAATCGAAAGAATTTTACCTTTGACGAAAAGTCCGAGAATCTTATCTGTGCAGACGAATGGAAAAGAGATTTAGCAAATTGACCATCCATCTAAATATTGGAAAATGGGTTATGGTGGGCCAAATCTAAAAATTAATTCATTAGTTAGATGAAAAAATAAAGAAGTACATGATTAAAAAAATTGCAAGTAAAGCTTTTTTTTATAAAAGAAAATATATAAAAAAAACTTAAACATATTAAAAGGAAGAACTTTCCAAAAATTAAGTAGGAAGAGGTTATAGAAACATAAGCAGTGCATTTTATTCTACATTGCACTTTTTCTTCAAATTGATTTGTTCCTTAAATTACAGACTTTGCAAAAAAGACTTTTCTAGTGAAATCGAAAAATCCTGTCTGGAAGGAAAAGCTAGATTCTTTTTGCCTGTGATCTTTACAGAAGAGCAATTAAATCTGTTGTGGTAACTTGGACAAGCTAGAGACGTCTACTCTGATGCTCTTATTTACGAGTACAGAAAAACGACAAACGTTATGAATAAATTGGTCAAGCCAGATGAAACTGGTGTCATCAAATATTCTAAGTCTACCTCTAGTAACATGAATCCCTTTCCGCCTCTAATTCAATAAGTGTTGAGGAGAATGCAACTTCGGGACTGAAGATCATTTTTCAGCCCCTCACTTCGAAGCTATTGAAAAACTTTGAAGGCAAAAGCTGTTCGTAATGACAATTTGCCTACCTTGAAAAGTTTTCTATTTTTAATATAAAAGTGCAATTAAGGGGAATTCAATAGTAAGTAAGGAAGTTATAGGGAAATAAAAACTCCCCACAATTTCTACTTCTTTTGAACTGGGTGGCCCATTTATGACCCTCCCTACAGAATATTCCTCACAGATTCCAATCCAATCAAAATTACTCTAGTTATTTTCACAATATAACATGGATAAAGTTTAATACATATATACAGAGTGTCTCAAAAAGGTTGAAATGCGTTTTATTTTTCTTTTATATGTTGGAGATAAGTAGGTACTGTAAATTTAAAAGTGCTGAAAATAAGTTAAGATAATGAAACATACATGATATTAATTTTTAAAAGATTGCATTTCAAAAAAAATTTATACGAGCCACCTAGAAAAATTCGTTAATTGTTTTCCTTTCCCCTACAGCAAAATTATTACAAAAAACTGGATCCTTAAAATTGACTGAATTATAAGGAAAAAAGATGTCTTCAGTTTTTAAGAATAATAGTTTATTAGGTTGAAATTATTTTAAATCTCAATAGTTTGCACCAATAATTTTGTATCGTTCTTTCTTTTCAGTGCATCTGATTTACTGCCGGTAGGCAGGTTTAGAATGAATATTTCAGATTAAAGGATATATTTCACACCATAGTTGATTTTCATTTTAGACATGAGACTTATTGAATAAATTAGAAACAAGAAAACACTTTCAACACCCCGATTGGTGAGTTTTTTTTAGTTTCTTTTGATCATAGAAGATTCGCCTTCAATCTATCTTTTTAAATCTGTTTGCTGTATAAGGGAAAGTGACCTATATTACTAAAAAACAAAACATGGCTCCACCAAGAAAAAAATGTGTAAGACCGATTCAGAGAAGAGAAAGAGAACTAATTGCAGCATCTTAAGAGAATGAAAGCAGTGAGTTACGTCAACAACGACAGTTAGAAGAATTTTCAAATATAATATATGAAGTTTGGTGGCAAAAGGAAAATTCTGCTTTTCAATACAATTCTAACATTTGCTATGAATCTGATCCTCTGATTGCAATAGGTCGGATGACACATGAATGCAATTTCTGTCAAGCTCTTTGAGATGGAAAGGTGAATCGCATGGCATGTGTTTTAGCAATGGAAAAATTCAACTTCATTTGTTGCAAGCACCTCCGGAACCTCTCTACACACTTCTTACTGCTGATTATTTTAATGCAGTACATTTTCAAGATAACATTCGAAAGTATAATACTTGCTTCCAAATGACTTCGTTTGGTTCAACAAAGGAAATTAGAGAAGCAGGTTTTATACCAACATTTAAAGCTCAAGGTCAAGTGTATCACAGAATAGGTAGTTCACAACCACTGAGGAATGAAGAGCCAAAATTGCACCAAATTTATTTTGTTGGTGGCAAAGATAAACAAATTGAACAGTGTTACAGGAAAATATCAAACACAAGACCAAGTATAGTGCCACAGATACAGGATATGTTACATAATCATAACAGTTATGTTCAAAGTTTTAAATATGCAATGGGAAAAATGTCTCCTGAATTGAAAGTTGTCATTTATGCCGATAATGCACCTTCTGGCCAGCATGAAAGAAGATATAATGCTCCAGAAACGTCAGAAGTTGCAATTATTCTAGCTGGTGATAAACAAGGTAACCGGGATATTTCACTGGAATTGAGAAGTAACCAAATAAAAAAGATAGCAGAAACTCATCGTGCATATGATGCTTTGCAATATCTTTTACTATTCTGGCAAGTCGAAGATGACTACAATTTTGAGTTGCGACAAACTAATCCTACAGGGGAAATAACAACAAAGAAAATTTCAGCCATGGATTTTTATGCATTTAGGTTAATGTTTCGTACAACTAACTTCAATATTATTTTAAGGTGCAAGGAATTATTTCATCAAGTTGTTGATACGTACGCTAAAATTTAATCTGCACGACTGAGATTTATATTTCTGAATCAAAAGAAACTCAGAGTTGAAGATTATATCCATCTGAGAAATGCTATCAACAGTGATGATAATATAAACGAATTAGGAAAACCTACAATATTGCCATCTAGCCTTACAGGCGGCCCTTGGTATATGCATGAGCGAACTCAGGATGCCATGTCATATATTAGAAATTTTGGAAGACCCGATTTTATTACATTTACATGCAATCCTCAGTGGAAGGAGATTACAGATGAATTGATGGGAAGGCAGTAGAGTCAATATAGGCACGATTTAATTGGTAGAGTGTTTCACTTAAAACTGAAATCTCTTACAAATCTTATACACAAAGGAAAAATAATTGGAACTACTAGATGCTTCATGTATACCGTTGAATGGCAGAAACCTGGACTACCGCATGCACACATTCCACTATGGCTGCAAGAAAACATCCATGTTAATAATAAAGATGATTTGATTACTTTTGCAACTGATCAGTGCAGAATTACCAAATCCTGAAAGTGAGCCAATGTTGCATGATGTTATTAAGACACAGATGATACATGGCCTATGTGGAATGCAGTAAAAGCTGCTCAAAAAATGTTTTAAAAGACACACAGACAGGGTATGATGGATATCCGCTGTATCGTCGAACGAAACCTGAATTTGGTGGTTATGTAAACAACTAAGAAAATGCGCGGATCTGATGTTGAGATTGATAATCGATGTATTGTTCCTTTTTTGTCCTTTATTGTCAATAGCATTCAATGCCCATATTAATGTAGAGTATTGCAGCTCTATTAAATCCATTAAAAAATCCATGTCAAATATATAAACAAAGGTTCTGACATGGCTGTATTTAATTTAGCACATAATGACATGACGAAGTTGAACTGTATGAAATGGGAAGATATCTGAGCAGCAATGAAGCAGTTTGGAGGATACTGGGATTTCCTATTCATGAAAGACATCTCACTGTTATACATTTAAGTGTACATCTTGAGAATGGTCAGAGAGTTTACTTTACAACTGAAAATGTGTTATAACGAGTACAAGTTCCACCAGAAATAACTCTTACTGCCTTTTTTACTCTTTGTCAAAGTGATGAATTTGCTCGCACTTTACATCAAGTGCCAAAATATTATACTTGGAATGCGAGAAAAAAGAAACTGAATCCTCGAAAATATGGACAGGTTGTACCTGAAAACCCTGGAATTAAATCAACTGATGCTCTAAGTCGTGTTTATACGGTTCATCCAAGTAATTCTGAATGTTTTCATCTGAGGTTATTACTGCACGAGGTATTAGACCTAACATCTTTTCAGATTTAAAGACTGTTAATGGAACTGTAGGCGAAACTTTCAAGAAGGCTTGCGAACTGAGAGGACTTCTTGAAGATGATTCACATAGGAAAAGTACATTGGGTGAAGTAAATGCAGCTCATTCAGCACGAATGCTTCGAGATTTGTTTGCTGTTATGCTTCAAACATGCTCCATGTCCAATCCCACAGAGCTTTGGAATTTACATAAGGAGAATATGGCAGAAGATATTTTACATGAAACAAGGATAAGAATCAACAACATGGATTTGACCTAAACTAATGAAATGTTTAATAAAACATTGATTGCCCTTGAAGATAAGATTAAAGCATTGGGTGGCACTGATTTAAAAATGTTGGGACTCCCAGAAACACAAAGTGATGTGAATAACAGCTTAAATTATGAGATACTGAGAGAAACGAGCTACGACATTCAGAAACTTATTTCATAAATTGCTTCAAATGAGCCTAATTTGGTTGATGATCAAACATTTGCTTTTGAAAAATTTACGTCTGCTATTTTTACAGAAACTGGGGGAATATTCTTCTTGGATGCACCAGGTAGAAAGGGGAAAACAAACCTGATTAATATTTTTTTAGCAAAAGTTAGAGAAAGGAATATGATTGCTCTTGCTGTAGCTTCTTCTGGTATTACTGCTACCTTATTGACAGGAGGAAGAACAGCCTTTTCAGTATTCAAATTACCATTAAATTTGTCATGTGTGGAAAATCCAATTTGCAATATCTCAAGAAATTCAGATAAAGCAAAAGTACTTAGAATGTGTAAACTTATTGTATGGGATGAGTGTACTATGGCACATAAATTTGCATTGGAAGCTTTAAATGCAACCATGAAAGATATTTTTGATATTTTTCAAAATGACAAATGCATGGGTGGCGTCATTCTGGTCTTATCTGGTGATTTTCGACAAACTTGACCTGTTATTACACGTGGTACAAAGGCAGATGAATTACATGCATCAATAAAATCATCCTATATTTGGAAAGATGTGCAAAGATTTGGATTAAAGACAAATATGAGGGTCCATCTTACAGGTGATGCATCCACTCAGCAATTTGCTCAGAAACTGCTTCATCTTGGAAATGGAGAAATGGCAATTGATAATGAAGGATTCATCTCACTGGAAAATATAGGTAACATTGTAATAAAAATAGAAGAGCTTAAAGATAGAGTATTTCCAAATATTGAAAATAATTTTCAAGATAAAAAATGGCTGTGTCAAAAGGCCATTCTTTCTCCAACCAATGATGGAGTGAAAATCATAAACAATCAACTTTTAAAGAAATTACCAGGTGCAAGTCAAATATACAAATTTGTAGATACCACTGTTGAGACAAACCAAGTTGTAGACTATCCGACAGAATTTTTAAATTCCTCGGAACCTTCGCGCATACCTTCTCACAAATTAGAGTAATAATGTGTTTGAGTAATCTGGACCCTCCAACTTTGTATAATGGAACGAGATTAATTGTGAAGAAGCTTATGTCAAATGTTATTGAAGCAGTTATTTTAACAGTTCATTCAGCAGGAAAAGATGTCTTCATTCCACGTATACCACATACACCATCAGATGCCCCATTCGAGTTTAAAAGACTTCAATTCCCAGTAAAACTTAGTTTGCAATGACCATTAATAAATCTCAAGGCCAGTCATTAAAAGTTACTGGACTAGATCTGCAAAGGCCTTGCTTTTCGCATGGAAAATTATATATTGGTTGTTTCGAGAGTGGGCGATAATAGGAATTTACATATACTTACACCACACAGGAAAACTAAGAACATAGTGTACACAGACATACTTCAAGAATAGATAATTTATGATTGGCTGGAAACTCTAAAAAGAACCAGATAAAAAAAAATTAGCAGGAAATAAAGACCATCAAACGTTTCAATAACTTATCTTTTATGTTTGATTATGCGCAGAGAAAATCTAACATGGGTGTTTCAAGGTTTGAAGATAATAAGTTTCTTTGTTGTTTGTTAATCTCTGTATTGTTGTCATTGTACTCTTGGTTGCTGCAGAGTTTGCGCGCACGAGATGCTTTGTGGTAATGTTTTCTGTTCTGTTTGCTCTGCTTTTTTCCATCGCTGTTTTAGTACTCTTGGTTGCTGCTGCGTTTGCGTGCACCAGATGCTTTGTGGTATTGTCTTTGTTCTGTTTGCTCTGCTTTTGTCCATAGCTGTTTTAGTACTTTTGTTTTATTGTGTATTATCGGTATGAAGTTACTATGTGTCAGTGTATATTTTGTTATGCACTGAAAATAATAGTTATTCAATCATATGTTGTGTATTTTCATAGTTTTTTTTTCTGCAGAGATAATGATTAATCAAATGTATGCATGTTTTATAGGTGCTTAATTTTTTTATTCATGCATGCACAAATTTTTTTATACACAGAATTATCCTAGCATGTATATTTTGTTTTGCACTGAGAATGATATGCATTTTTTGAGTTTTAATACTTAACAGATATGAAGTTACTTTGGGTCAGTTATTAATCTCTTAAATATAGTATTACTATTGTAAGAATGGCGGACCAGCTGGTCGCCGTAGCCGGCCAGTAATATTATATTTATTATGTAATAAATTATCTCATTATTATAACATTAGTACTCATTAATAATTTACTTTTATTTTGAAATCTAAAGACGTCATAAAAAAGAATTAACATTTAATGTGTGTATAAATGCCTTTTTTTTAATGTATAAAAGATATCTGTTTTCCAAATGGTACAAGGACTTTTTCTATCCAAAGGTATAATAGGTGAAGGTAAAAGTCTAGTTGATTTTCAGTCAGCTAGCCAATTTTTGATATCCTCATCGGAACCGCTTTCTAGAAAGGCCGCTCTGCACTCGAAGGAAGTAACTTCCAGTGGAGGTAGGATAACACATCTCAAAGCTTCCCTTGTTACCTGTGGGCGAGCATAAC
Source organism: Araneus ventricosus (assembly GCA_013235015.1). Taxonomy (NCBI): domain Eukaryota; kingdom Metazoa; phylum Arthropoda; class Arachnida; order Araneae; family Araneidae; genus Araneus; species Araneus ventricosus. The sequence continues at coordinate 55,560 of BGPR01004001.1, forward strand.
CAGGTCGGTCTTATCTTGTGCTTCGATATATACTGGAGGTTTTTCATTCAATACTTCGCTCAAACTGTGTTTAAGAAGGATCCCTATGTTTTGGGATAAAAAAAATAGCTGCTTTAAATGACGGGAAAATAACTTTAGTTGACACCTTAAACACATGTCTATTTGCAATATAATTTAAAGAAAAAAATTAATTGTTTCTACTTTTTATATACTCATTATTAAAGTTGCTGCCACACCTTTTAAATATAAATATTCTCCGAATCATTTACTTAAACACATTAATTTAATGACATCTATTAAAAAAGAAGGGAAACTTATTTATAAACCAATTGTAAAATATAAAATCTAAATGTAATATAAGTAATAATGTATGTAATACAGGCATATATATGGGCAACTAGCAGAGTACCCGGCGTTGCCCGGTCTTATTCAGGTCAAAATCTTTTGTAAGACCGAAAACTGAGTTATTATTTATAAATAACAAAATGTTTATTAATGCTATTTTATTTGAGAATATTTTGCGAGAATCAATTTTTTATGAAAAAATCCATAAATTAATAGTACAAAAAATTTCATTTATCTTATATCATAGTATATAATATTACATATATTTCTTGCATTATTAGCCAATTTTGGTGGGCATCTTATTATTTTAGGAACACTGACCATAAAACTTTCATGCTAATTGGTCCATTTGCTCAATGTATTTCAATGACTGACCTCCCCTCAACCCAGAAGAGTGCGATATACGGCCCAATTCTCAATACAGTATTCTTTTTTTGTTGTTGAACAATGCTGGAATCATTTCTAAAATAATATGTTAACAATTAACGTGTCTAAATCAACTAATGAAACATGTTTCCCCCAAATTACTCCAGGCATTCTACCGATAAGATATTTCCCCATATCTTATCGGTAGTTATCATCCTAAAGGATTGATTAAAAAGGATTTAATCCTTCCATATTTTTTGTTCGACATGTTGAAACCTGGGAGTTATACTTCATTGCTATCAATCTATTTTTTACGTGTATTTAAGAGAAACTGTTCCAACCTACCGTGAAGAACTGCCTTAGGGCTTATTTATCCTCAAAAGTGCTTCATGTAGGTTAGAAAGGAATATGCGTACCAAAGTTTGAACAAAATCGCTCCAGCAGTATCGAGTTTCGTGTCAATCGCCCTGTGTCTTTGCTCCACCCTACTTGAGGTACTGAGTAAAGTATTTGTGCTAAAGTGCTTTTATTTGGCTTGTGAGGAACATATGTATAATGTTTCATCAAATTGCACAAGGAGTATGTAATTTCAAGTGAATTTTCTATTTGCAGCATGTACTTAAAAGACATTTTCCTACCCTAACCTCATAGATTAGATTAGCGTTTATTTAGCACTACAGCATTTTTAGTTGGCTAATTAGGAGTATATGTACCAAAATTCATCAAAATCTCCCCAGCCGTATCCAACAGTATGTCAATCGGCCCAAGGATTTACATGTATTGTGAGGATTTTTCCCCAACCTTCTCTGAGGAATTGGATTAGCGTTTATTTAATTCTACTGTACTTTTAGTCAGCCTGAGAGGAACATATGTACCACGTGTTATCAAAGTTTCCCTATCTATATCAAATTTCATGTCAATTGGCCCTTTCGTTAGAGGTATTTAACCGACCTAACACCACCCTACTCGAAAGGAATTGTGTTAGAGTTTATTTACCATAGAGTATTTTTAATCAGGATCTGAGAAACATATGTACAAAATATCGTCATAGCCATATTCAACAGCATGTTAATCGGCTATTTAAGTGTATTTTGACGATTTTTCTCCACACTTCTCTGAAGAAATGGATTACCGTTTATTTACCAGAAAGCTACTTTTAGTCAGCCTATCAGGAGTATTTGTACCCACTGTCATCAAAATTGTCCCAGTTAAATCAAGTTTCATGCCAATCGACCTAATATATCTATTAAATATATTGAAATGACTTTGGACCACCCTGCCCAGAGGGCCTGGCTTTGGGCTTATTTAAATCTGCAGTACTTCAAGTCGGCTAATGAGGAACCTATGTACCGAGTTTTATCAAAACCCCGAAGCATGTCAACCGGCCTATTTGTTACATGTATTTTTGGGACTTTGGCCCACCCTGCTTTGAGGGCCTGGGTTTGGGCTTATTTACCCCTACAGTACTTCAAGTCGGCTAATGAGGAACCTGTGAACCAAGTTTCATCAAAATTAGTGCAGCCATTCGGAAGTGATGCTGTAACAAACATATAACAGGGTGATTATAATTAAAGTTGCAGTAACGTAAAAAAAAGAACCACTGATCAGAATGACCTGATATTTCATTTGAGTATACATGTAGCAATGGGAATTTGGTTTGCGAAAGAAAAAAAAAAGTTCAAAAGTTGACCGATAGATGGCGGTGTTCTCGTGATAAGATGCTAGAAAACGATTGCTTTAAAAGATATGCTAATTTTAAGATGCTATTTAAAAAACGTGGCATGTTGCTGTGGCACTCTTTGTTCAAAGCCCATCCACCATCACAAGGTGGTGCCACAGCGGATAGGAAAAAAAAAATCGGTTTTTAATAGGCCCTAGGACAAAAACTATAGAAAAAGCAAAAACTGATAAACCATCAAGAAAAGGAAGTCGACTTCGACTTGCTTAAGAAATGTTCAATATGCTGTCCAGCGTTTTCTCTTATGATCTGAAAGCGCCAAACAGCATGTTCCACAACAGATCGGAGTGTTTCAGTGGTGATATTGTGAATGTGTTACTTAATGCGGTTTTTCAACTCGACTGAGTTCGCAATCGGAGACTCGTACACAACATCTTTTAGGTAACCCCACAGACAGAAGTCGCAAGGGTTCAGGTGAGGTGATCATGGCGGCCAGGCTGTTGGGAAATGGCGACTGATAATTCTGTCATTTCCAAAATGCAGATTCAACAGGTGCTTCACTTGTGTTGCAATGTACGGAGGAGCGTCATCATGCATAAAAATTGTGCTATGCACACATCCGCGCTGTTGCAGTGCTGGAATGAGCTGGTTGCGCAAAAGAGATTCATAACGTGTCCCATTGACTGTACAGGTTACAGGACCCGCAGGACCAATCTCCTAGAAAAAGAAAGGGCCAACGATAAATGCTGCCGTAAACCCGCACCACACAGTAACCTTTCGAGAATGAAGAGGCAATTGTTGCATTTGGAACGGATTCTCTCTTTCCCATATTCTGCAATTTTGAGTATTTACAGAACCTTGGAGATCCACAAAACACAAGAACCTTGGTGTCCACAAAATGTTCCATGACAATTCATTGTCCACTTCCATTTGAGCAGTGGCGGATTTCCGCACAGGTGTTAGAGGCGGCCGCCTCGTGCCTCGAGATTCCAGGGGGGCCTCAAAATCTTGGCGAGAAACATGAAGACGAATTTTCGACATTGCAGCCTTGTTTATAGTATAATCCTCTCCTCACTGAAAAATTTCTCCCCCTTTGCTTTAAAAAAATAATGAGTGAATGAAAACATCCAAACGAAATGTTGGGGGAATTAAGTCTTAGTGTGACTAAAGTGTATCAATATTGATAAATTAACCTGATAGTCACACAGGAATGAGCTCTATAGATAACGAGACATGCAGAAAACGACATTGCTTTGATGATACGTCCATTGTACCCAAGACGCGATGGTCTGTAAATTTATTTCACAGGCGTAGCACTGCTCAGGGCAAAGTAGGTAACTAACTGCTTAGGGGCCCCGTAACTTTTGGGGCCAGATGCACCGTAATACTTTTTTTGCATTATTATCAAGGTAATTTAATTTAGTGCTTTCATTTAATTTTAAGTACTCTAATTGAATTTAAATTAAAATCAAGTATCGCTTAAATTTCAGGACGTTATTCTTAGGCTTGCCGATTCAATGTGGTCTAGTTTGTTTCGCTGTCAGCTGTCTGGCTCAACGGTCCTGATAGACTTTGTATTACAACATTTAGATTGCTCAAAAAGTTGTCATTTTTTTTACTACTTTTTAAAAAATTACTTACTAAATTAAGATTTTGCACTTTTTTTGCAAGATACTAACACCAACTCTCCTGAATGTGATCCACATTGAAATATTTTATTTCATTTTTTTGTCTTAATATTTGTAATTTCAAAACAGCTTATATAGAGATTAAATTGATTCTAACAGTAATATTAAATTTTATGAAAGTTGAATATCCTGAATACCCATGTATACTTAGAAATTAAATACATTACTTATATTGCAATTCGTCGATAACTATTCGAAGATTCAAATTTTAAAAAAATCATTTGTAGAAAAACTCTCATCATTTGACTTCTCTTAGAGTGAAATTAAAATTCTTATCGCTGCAATGCAGGTATCTTCCTGAATCTTAATGGTATTCAACTGGAATTTTTATATAAGCTGTTATATCTGGCTTTGAAGTTACGAAAGAAAAATTAGGCTACGTTTCGCACAAGTGCAGTAAAAATTATTTACTACAAATACTCATATTTTCTCTAATATTCAAAGTTTTTATACCAAATTTTTACACAATGCTTCTCTAACATATTGTCACTTTTTCTGTAAGTTTTGTACAATTTGGCTGAAAACTCTGTATGTTATAAGCAAAAAACTTGCGGGAAAATTTGGGATTTTTTAAGAAAGCTTTTCTAGCTTCCTGAATATTCGTGCTTTTTTTTTTTTTTGCATCTCATTATCAGCTTTTAGTAAAATGGGGTGAGTCCTAAATCATTTTCTTTCATCAATTTCTGCTCAGTCCTCTAAATGCCGTCGTGACCAAATATTCCCTGTAAACTGTGAGTTGAAGCCTCTTCTTTACAAGGTTGAAGTTCTATGAAAATCCTTTCAGCCTTTCGGGAGATGTTTGAAAAAATTTGCAAATTCAAAAGTGTTCACATTATTCTGTCGCCCACCTACACTTTTGATTAGTTATATTATATTCGAAAGTCATTGCTTCAATTTATGATTCACATTTTCATTTTTAACGAGTTAACTTTTAAGAAAAAAGGAACGATGAAAACGATTTTAATGATTTACTTTGTAGAGCTTAAACTAGATAACATATTTTTTTGAAAAATTATCTTAATTCATTTCAAAGTGCTGTTCTTAAAAAAATTTCGGGGGGGGGGATAATTTTATTTTTTTCTCTTTTTTTGCCTGTATTGTTATTAAATTATACCATTCTGTCCTTTAGGACAAAAAAGTTGACATGTTCATTCGAGGTCGAAATTTAGAAGAATTATACAATGTTTCTCAGTTTATGGTAAAATTTATTATAGTTCATAAATATAAGTTGGTGATTTATTAGCTCATTTCTCTATTTTAACTGAATAAGTTTCCTTTATTAAACGTAAGAAAAGAAAAAAAAATTATTAAAGACAATTTTGAAATGTTGTTCAAATTTAATACAAAATTTGAATGCTTGGACACTGTTATGTCCAATCAATCTAGATAGACCCTGAAACCGAAACAAATAACTTCTACTTAAATATCATATATTATCAAACGAAAAACATCTCTGTTTGGAGTAAAATTAAAAAAAGATAAAGGGATGCAAAGGTATTTTAATTCCTTTATCTATTTTATATATACATGAAACATCACGCTTTATTTGAGATGTGGGCAGCCGTAATAATGCAGCAGTTGTTGAACTAAAAAATCTTTTATTTAGAAATCGTCATTTTTATTGCTTAGATAGATGATTAGAATTTCAGATGATATTTAAGGTAAATCAAAGCTATCGAGATTGTTCTAAAAGTGAGCTCGAAGGCAGCGCGTCTTTCGAAGTGTTTTATATGATTACAAAAGAGGAAGTTGCAACATCGCAGTGAGCTTAAATAGCTAGCTTAAACGGGGAATTTCCCGAAAGTTGGAAGACGGTTGAATCCGCAATTTTACGAGTTAAATTTTAAGAAGCGTTTTAAAAATTAGGGAAATGTTAAGATATTGCATACATATAATTAAGGTCGTCATACGTCCCGTATATACGGGACTGTCACCGAATTTCACTACTCAGTCACATATTACTACTTGTCCCGTTTTCTCCCTAAACTCAACTGGGAAGAAAGAGAACGTACTATCACATATTTATTGGTAAGAAACATCGATATTGGCAACACTGAGATTTCTATTCAACCAGTTTGTGTATCTAAAAGATTATTTAGAGAAAAATATTATCAACCAAAACTGCGAAACAATTATGAAATTGAAAATGCAAGAGAAACTGCTGAAGTTTTTTGCAGATACCAAGTATATTGATGAGAAGTCATGCCTAATAAAGCTATGCGTATTTACCATTCCAGCCCACAATGCAAATGCGGAGAGAATATTTTCCCTAATGTCAACTCAATGGTCGGGCGAAAGAAACTGCTTGTCAGTGGAGACAACTGAAAAAATTTTGATTTGTCATTATAATTTTAAAATTATTTGCTCCCAATTTTATATTTATGTGAATTAAGAAAATGATATAATTAAGAAATTTAAATCAACTTTAAAATATGACTGGGATTGCCTTTCATTTTTTCATTATTCTACGTGTTCATTTTATTAGATTGCTTGAGCTTTATTGCTTTTTTATCAGAGTAAAATAAACCATTACCTGACCACTTTTTTCATGTTTTATTTACTTAGCACTTCAACGTCCCGTATCAATGCTGGGCAAATATGGAAACCCTACATATAACGTTATGAAAAATGACATAGCATTATACATTGCACAGAGAAAAGAATATTCTTTGTAAAAATGAGAGAAATAAATGTTAGAAATCAGATAAACATCAAAACAAGAATTAGCTTAAATTGAATAACGAAGATAAACATAGACATAGAATTAAAAGCTTAAGTAAGTTATTTTATATTACACATTTTTATCACCAATAGAGTTATTTTTGGAGGGGGCCTCAAAATAATTTTGCGCCTCGGGCCTCATATTGTCAAAATCCGCCACTGCATTTGAGCAAGAAATTGCAGGGTGAAAGCTTCTCGTTTTGGCAGTTCAGCAGGATCCAACTCCTGAACATGCGTAATTTTGAATGAATAGCATTGCAGGATGTTTCGTAAAATTTTAGGAACTGTGCTGACAGGCATGTCTAAAGTTCGGGAAATTCTCCGTGCACTGCACGTTCCCAAAGCACTGCTTGACGCTTCCTGCACTGTTGTAGCCACAACCTCCACTGACGTCGAAGAAATTGCTTTGCTCCCTTTGCCACATTTCACGTCAAATGAACCCGACTTTTCGAATTTATCAATCATCTTCTTCAGACCGAATGCAGTCTGACTGCTGTCTCGGACCAGAGTTGCTTCTTAAACTCTTTAATGTCCGGAATTTCTTCAATGCAATTGCCGCACATTCACCGTTCTTGTAAAAAAGGTTTACAAGCAGAACCGATCCTTAAATGATAGTCATTACTACATTCTCAGACTTAGAATAACAGGGACTGCATGTTCCCCGCCTTTTCATCACAAATGTAATGTGTGGTGCGCATGTCACGTCTTTTAATTAGCATCTTAAAATTATCATATCTTTTAAGGCAATCGTTTTTTAGAATATTATCAAGAGTACAGCGCCATCTATCGGTCAACTTTCAACTTTTTTTTTCTTTCGCAAAACAAATTCCCATTTCTTCACGTATTGCTGTGAAGTTATAGCATATTAAAATATCAAAGTGTCGTATAGTGGATTTTAAATTTTAAATTAATCTTTGCTTTTGACCAACTATAAAAATTTATAAATTTACCATTGAATTTTAGACTTACAATCTACCTATTTATTTACATCACAATAACACCAAGTTAATATCATTTTTTTGCTTACCAGGCCAGTACCCCACTCATTGCTCTAGGCTACAAATAAATGCACACATCAGACTTATAGAGCTATAAAAAAATATATATTTATTAGTATGCAAATTCTTGATTAACAATTTACTCAATCAGTAAAAACTGAAGTCGATCGACTTGACTACCCTGAAAACTAAAGATTAGACATAACAAACACAATTATACACTAAAACAATAATTAATGCGTTGATTATTACACTGCAGCTACATGAGTAACCTGAAAGCAACTCTAGATATAATCTATTGCCTTACAGCGGCTAGAGTTTTTTCCTTTACATATATTCGTCAAATGTTCATTGGCTCACGTTTTAATAAATTGTGTAGAAGAACATGTTTCAGCAAGAGTTCAGTGTACTTTAAAACTTCGTCTCAATTTACAAATCTTCTTTTCGCAAATTTAAAAAGTTTTAGCTTCTAATATTCATTTAATACACTAAAAAATAGTAAATTTCAAATTGATGTACTCAACATTTGTGGCTCTGCAGCAGCCTCTAAGGTAGCTCCTTCTGGCAGGGGGATCATCTCATCGACATTCCCGGAATGCCTGGACACACTCTCGCACTGTCATTCTCCCGAAGAAAAAATCGCCGTCCGCGTCGGGGCCTTTCAACTCGCTGCCTAGTCCAGCTCTCCTGCGCCTCTCTCCAAGAGCCCGTTCCCTTCCTCGATGAAGTCGAGAACCAAAAAACACCGATATGCCCTTTTCTCCCAACGAAAATAACCACTTCCCTACGTCACCGGCAGTCACGTCACTTCTTGTCACGGCGCTCACCTCACAGAACCCCCTCTTTTTGATCCCCCTTTCGAACCTTCTCGAAGGTTCGGAGCAGGTCCAGAGATTTCTTCAGCCATAGTAGAAATTTCCTCAGCCATAGATATTTTCCTGTTTAGCGTGACGCAGCAATTTCCACCGGGGACAATGCTACGCGGCGAAAGGACGATACAGTACACTTTCCGAAAACCACCCGGAGCAGGGTCGAATTACACGCATTACGGGCAGGAACGCATTACATCTCCTTTCCTTTTCATCTTTTGGCATAAACAAATTTTCATTTCACACCCTCAGGAATTTAAGACAATTAAATAATTATTTAAATAAACCATAAAATGACAAAAGTAGAATTACTTTTAAAAATTTTTTTAAGTGATATGATATTAAATTTTAGATAAAAGAACAGACCTTGAATGTTTTGATTAAATACATTAAGAAAAAAAAAACTAATTGAAGTTAATAATTAAAAAGTTAAGTTATTAATTTAATTTAAATGGTGTGAGAGAACACAACAGTTTACTCAGATGAAATATCATCATTCTGACCAGTGGTTCTTTTTTTACAGCCTTTTGAAAGTGCAACTTTAGTTATAATCACCCTATATATATATATACGTTGAGTTTTATATAGATAGATAATATGTAATACATGTAATATAAGCAATAATGTATGTAATACAGGCAAACATTTATTATAAAAATGTTTAGAAGCATTAACGAATGATGGTTTGAATAAAAACACATGAAACGAAATTAATATAATTTCTTACTGAAAAACAAAGCTGTGAATTGTTTTATCGTTAATGTCGTTTGAGTTTTTTTATAATTACAGGAATATTCACACCTCGATTGTCACTTGTCGATTAACGAAGAGCTTTTATTCGTTACAAACTGAATAAAATATAACATAGTCAGTGCTGTAAGGTTATATCGAAAAATAATATTTGTTTTTGTAAGTAACATTAGATTTGAAATAAATAAAAATACTAATAAAGAGAATTTTATTTGTGGAAGATTTAAAAATACAAAAATAATAGCAGATAACGATAAGAAGTAAGAATCCGATGGATGACTTCATCAGAGGCCATTCATCCATGCAGATTCAAAACTGGAATAGGTTTTCTGTAGAGGAAAGACTTTAAGGTCTGATTTAATATCCTCTAAGGCCTGAACCCGGAATCTATTGGAAAGTATTAGAAAGAAAAACATTTTTCCACAAAGAAGAAATTAAAAACAGTCTTTTAAACAAAGTCTGAAAAGAAGGGCTTAAAATCTTACCTTTAATAAAAGTTGTGGAACAAAAGAAAGGACGCCGTTACAAACACGTTACAAAGTAAATAGATGCGCGCACCTATCTCCATCGCATATTTTTCATAAAGACTTTTTAAGGTTTTTATTTTTTAAAAATTTTGTTGTTTTTATGCATTTTTATAATTTTTATTTTCATCTTTTTATTGTCATTTTTTTTTATTATTCAGAGAAATTTGCAGGTGAGTACTTAAAAATGTTAGAAGGTGTGGAATGAGTACCAAAGCCACTTCCAATGGAGAAATTAAGAGGTAAAAAATTAATTAAAACCTGAGAGATTAAAAAATACTTTAATTCTTAATTATAAATTAATGTACTGGGAAGCCGTTTAGCTTTAAATTAATATTTAAATTATCAATGGTTTTGGCACTAACAGAATTGTTGTTGCAGATATTTTTGATTCTTTTGATTTGAGAGTGGATGGTATTTTTAATGACTTTTAGTTGAGATTGGTATGATAATGACAAAGAGAAATAGCTCGAAAATTAAAGTCATTTTTCTAGTCATAGATACCAACCGAAATTCCTGAATCTAAAATTTTAATTACTAGATCTAAATAATTACAATTATTGCTATTATCATTGGTTTTATTTAGTTTAAGTTCTTCCGGATAGCAGTTAATTAAATTGTCAAGGTTGTCAAAGTCAATTACAATCAGGTCATCAATATAACGATAGGCATAAATGAGATTATTTTTTATGAATTTTCTCTCGAACGTATGAAGAAAAACATTCGTTAGTGCACTGGAAAAACTAGTACCTATCGCAAGACCACACGATTGTCTGTAGTAGCTATTCCATTGAAGAGATAATTTTCACAGATGTTAATATTGCAAATTTCTAGCTATCTATTTTTATCTATGAAATTAGAGTTAAGGTATAATATAAATTATGGTATCATATAAATTAATACATGCTTCAGTTAATTTTTCATGTGGGAGGCTTCTTTTTTGGATATTCATCCTTATTCTTTGCCTTTTTAGATATTCAATCATTAAATTTGAAACTTTGTAAAAATTTTAGCATACGGAGAAACTATTTCCCAAATCGATACATGGACAATACGCATAACAATTATTATATCTTTAACAAAGCTAATTAAAATAAAATTTTGCAAATGACCGCGCCGTAATGGAAGCAGCTTATCATCATGTAATACAATGAAAGCATTTCACTAGAGTGAAATAGGCAGAACAGAAAGGTCCCCAAAGAAATTCTCAAAGGTAGCACATTACTTTAACAATAGCACTTTTCAATTGGTTTGTCTTCTAAGCGGCATTTAATGTTTCCTAATAGAAGACGATTAACACCCTAACCTTGAGTTAGTCCTATTCTAAATTTCCTTTTAATTTTTATTCGACGCCAAGAAATATTGAGGCATTCGATACTTTCTGTGTGAAACTGCTTCGTCAGATAAATGTGCTCTGCTTAGTTGAAATTCGTGCTTTGATTGATTCGACCCAGGAGAGTCATTAACCCTGGCAGCTCTTCACGGAAACGCACACTTTAGTTATGGTTTGGAAAGTAACTTAAGACCGGAGTGTTTATGAATGTGCCTCCAGTGTCAAGCCTTTCGAAACATTTCAAGCTCTAAATGACTTCAGATCTATCATTCCCGGTGTCTTGGAATCAAAAGCCCAAAAGGAATGGAGAAGACTGAAACAAAAAAGTTATGGGCAGAAGAGTTTTGATGTGAAAACGTCTTTCCGCTCGCTACAGTGATAGTCTGTCGAACTTTCTTGTGTGACAAAATACCGTCAGATTTGAATCGCTAATAACTACGAGACTAATAATGCGAAAAGAATGGTTGACACCACAACGGATAGATCATATCTATAAGAGTTTGTCTCACAGTATTTGTCTTGCCTGTGACGTCATCGTACCAGTGTAGGCGCACGCGCATGATTGTTATGAATTAGCTTTATGTAAGGTTATAAATAAGTGTAGCGTGGAAGCGCGTTTAGCTAGGAGGTTGATTCTGGTGTCATTTTAAAGAGCTTGAGGATTATTACTAGGACCCAAAGTGAGTCAATAAAAATATTTATCAGCATATAAGTAAAAATCGGTATTAAATTGAAAATTTCAAAATCTGCATGTTTTTTTATTATAACATGCAGAGTTTTCTTTCAAATTGTAAAAGAAACATTGTATTAAAATTTGAATTCAAAAATTTGAATATTACGGGAAATATGAGCATTTGTAGTAAATAATGTTTTACTGCGCATACGCGAAATGTAGTTCTATATATTGTCAACCAGTGGCGAATCCAGGGGGCTACTCCCCTCCCCCCGAGCCAAGCCAGAATTCTTGATTTTATTTAAAATCATTACAACTGTTTTTTTTTATTTCCCTCTTTAAAAAAATAATAAAAACGTTTCAACGTTGCTTTCTGGCTATACAGGCTCGAACATTTTCCTACTTTTGTAGTCATTCCACTTGTATTTGTAGTTTGAACGCGGTCGAAGGCATTTTTTGGCTAGTTATTTCATTGTAATTTTTATTAAATTATCGAAAGTATTGTATTTTTCGTTATGATTCTTATTGTCAGGTGAGTGAAGTCTGTAAAGTTAAATAGTTTGGGTTTACTTTAGCCTTGAGGTTTGATATTCGTCAAGACGATACAAAATTTTTATGCCCTCAGCCCCCCCCCTTCAGACCCGAATCCTAGATTCGCCACTGTTGTCAATAGATGGCGCCATCAAAAGCTACTCTAAATAAGAAAGGCGCAGTTCGGGTCCGCGCCGTAGATTTTTCGTGAAACCACCGACGTCGGGATAAAATCATAAAACAAGTGTTTCCTATTAATATGTAATATAATTATCAATCTCTTTAATACAATATTTACTCAGAGTAGTATAATGGTTACAGAATAGATAAATCACAAGTTTATCGCATGTAATAAGGGTCTGTTGTAGCTTGTGATTTATCTATTCTGAAACCATTATACTACTCTGTGTAAATATTGTATTAAAGAGATTGATAATTAAATTACATATTAATACGAAACACTTGTTTTATGATTTTATCTAGACGTGTCCACGAAAAATCTAAGGCGAACTGCGTATTCTTATGTTTAAGAACTTTAAAAACCTCTTATGTTTTTTTTTTTCTAATTCGGTGGCGACATCCATTGTTTTGTACTCGTTGTAATTTTTGTTTGTTTTCTTTCAAAACAAAACTCAGACAAAGAAAAGTTAATTAGAGGAAAAACATAGATGGTATTTCAAAATAAGTGATTGTAAAAAAATTCGTAACGTTTTAAAAGTACACTTCAAAAATGAATCTACAGTTTTTGTGTTATTGAACACTTGTTTTATTCTCTTAAGCAATTTTAAAAGATACATTAACAGGACGGAGCTTAAAAACAATCAACTAGAAAAATTAGAAAAAATTTAAAATAGAATCTTAACTTAAACAAGATCAACAAAATGTTTTATTTATAAACAAAATTTATAGAACAAAATTTAGAAAATAAAATGAAATGAAATGTGTACAATGTTTAAGTAGAGCGCAACTGCAGCAGCAAAACAAAAAACGGAGAACAATAGAAATCAAGATCATACAAAGAAAGCAAAAAAACAAAATAAACTCAGAGGTAATCGAATAAAACCAAAAGCAAAGAAGGAATTCATTCTAGTCCATTTTTCAAGGGTTGAGAACTTTATTCGAAATGGATTCAAAATAATAATTGGGAAACTTTTCTGTAAGAAGCTAGCATTACGCCAAACATAGCTTCTTTTACATCGAAATTTCCCAAACAAAGGACAGGGGAGATCCGCACACCAAAAAGCATATTTTCAGAAGAAAGAGGAAAAACACATACACAAAAAATCTAATAAGATTGATTTGAATTATCAGCCATCTGGCTATATTAAAATTTGCCTTCATAAATAAAAACTTACTCTATACCCATAGTTGAGAAAAAAGAGAAAAAAAAGGCTTCACGAAATCACAAACCCACGCTAACTTTCTTTTAAAAGGAGGAATTATTAAAGAAAACACTAGTCCCATGGCGCCATCTATATTCGAAAAACAAAACAGAAGAGGCAAAAACAGGAATTTTTTAGGGAATGGAACCAATTCAGACATATTAAGGAAAAAAACCCTTAGTTTCCATCTATGCCGCAATGAATATGATTTTTTTAGATTGTATATTCCAGACTGCTTTCAAGGATAAGATCTTTAAGGCTTTTAAGGTTAAGATGTTTTTCCAAGAGATGGCGCTGAAGTTTACTAGGCTGTGACGTCATCTGTTTCATCAAAGTTTTAGCCGTTTTGCCAAGAAGGAAATAAATGGTACTTTCTGGCACCTGAAAATAACTCAAGGGTTCCCTACCCTTATAAAAAAAACCGCAATCACAGCTCTTTCTTACATATTACAAAAAGAGAGTCCCCCTTCGCCTTAGGGTAGGAAGAGGGGGATGGGGCTTTGGTTTGAGAGCAGGTCAGTCAAATTCCCGTTCTGTCGCAAAATTTTTTGAGAAATTTTTCTTCAGCTGGTTTTTCAGTTCATCTTAGTGAGAAAAAAATCCCGTATTATTTCCTTGAAGATTGCCTTTTCTTTTTCCCAAGCTGAAAATCCTGAACAAATGATGTTTCGTTATGTCATGCTTCTAGAATGACAATATACTGAATTAAAATTTAAATCAATGATATTAGCCTTCGTTGTTTAGAATTTCCCGTTATTTAAAAGTAATCACAAGCAATATATAACAAAAGAAAAATCAAATTCACTTTTCTGCAATCAAACCCCTAAAACGCTTAATAATTGGCTACGAACCAAAATTCTTGGGAATGGGGACTTAACAAAAATATATAATTGTATTCCGCACACCTCTAAAATTTTGAAGAGCTTCTCTTGATTTAATTCTCATGCCAAGTCTCCACACCTCCTAACACAACCCAAATTTCTTTTATCTTTACTATAATATTTGTAAGATACACTTTTATGATCAAAAGTATCCAGACACTTTCGGATTTTCACACTTTTTAGAGCTTCTCCGGAAAGGCCAACCAACTGCCTCTTCCATGTAAAAAATAGACTCTAATTCACATTTTACTGTGAAGATTCGGTCACGAGACCATTTAGGGGATAGAGCGGCAATTGACAGTGGTGTCGAATGAGTGGAAAACGTGAGGGGGCAAAAGATTTATAGATATCTAAAATACCCGGGAGTATAGTGGTAGACAGAAAAATTTAGATAAAAAATTAGCTAGTTTTTCCGAACACTATTGCTTTAGGCAGGGGAAATGATATAAAAATTTATTTTCTTCCTAAAAAAGCCGTGGAGCGATTGCTGCCACTGGAAATTGATGAAGACGAAAAAAATCTGGGCTCACACTGTTCCACAGAAAGCTGATAATGACTTACAAATTTCAGCAATGGTTTTATTTGCTATGCACATTGCTGACATGGATTTTTGTAAAAATAGCAAGTTTATTCTGGAAAATATAAAGCTTTTCTTTAAAAATCCCATATTTTTTCGCCTTTTCTTTGCTTATAATATACATATTTTTCCACGAAATAATACAGAACTCATAGAATACTTGACAATGTGTTAGAGAATTATTCCATTAAAATTTGAAGTTAATGCAAATGTAGTATCAAAATTTTCTTCTGTAATATTTTGAGAAAGCAGCTATATCTCTAAATGAACATTTTGGAATAACTTCCAAATTGCAAAGTTTCATCCAGTTATGTATATTAACTCTTCCTATTACTTAGGATATTAATCATTAAGATAAACGTAAAATCAAAAGTTATCATACTCTAATAGTTTTCCTCATTTTAAAAAGATTATTTTTACTATAGAGAATATATTTTTTAACTTCAACCCTAAATAAGTTAAATGTTGGAGAGGTGGAAGAAAGTTTCAAATCTATAAGGCGCGTGGCTAGAAATGACGTATGATGCTTTTCTATTGGTTTTGCAATAAAGAACTTTTTAGGGCTCCACTAATTTGATCTTAGCTTAAGTATCTAAAACATAAGTTTCCCGCCAGTATAAATACAGAAAAAATTTTAAAAGAAAGATCAGAATAAAGGCGAAAATATAAACAATACATTTTCCCACTAATTTTTTTATACAGATTCATCTATATTTGCAAAACTGGAGTGATATTTTTCATGCGAATTAAAATTTGAGATAAAGGAATTTCAGAAGCTATTTTTAATAAAATTAAATCTACTTAAGTTTCTATTTAATATTGTTGATATGAACTATTTACGGAGAAATAAAAAACAACAAATGTTTTCAAGTCAGGACAAAGAAAAAAATCAAAGATCAGACAGTAATACAGGATTTAGAGTCAGGACGGAACTTATACTTCTGCTCTGATATTATATACTGATGACTGAAATGATATCTGCTATTATATACTGATATTTCTGATTAGTCATTTCTCAGTAGAAATTAACTACATTATGTAAAAGTTTAAGCACAATTCAGTAAGATTTTTTCGTAAAATTGACTATTGGAGTTCGATAACAAGTACATAATATTACAAGAATTTCATAATTAAAAATGCGTTGATTCGATAATTAATAAAAAGATTTCATAAGATTATAAAAATTCTAAATTTTCGATGCAGTTTAAATGGTCTAACTTCTCGATTCGCTTCAGATTTCATAAGTATTTCTCCCTCTGTTGCTTCCTTTGGGGGGAGGGGCTGGTCATACGTTCTCCCGATGGTGTAGTGAGGAATGCTGGAGAGGGTGTGCCGACGCTGCACTCACCCTCGTCATCTGACCATGGTTCAAAATGAGGATATTACAAGAACTTCATAATTCAAAATGCGTTGATTTAATTACTAACTTAAAAAAATTATCTGAAAAAGAACTTATGTTAAAAATGATAAAGCAAACATGATTCTTTTGAAACGCTCAATTTTATTACATAAGAATAGAATAACGCTTTGAAAAAGACATCAAAGAAAGTGATGATACATGATGAAAATACATGATAATAAGTATTCGTAATCATTATAAATCTAACAAAAACATATTTTATGAAACATAATCGCTTTTAGCATTGCTAAAGATAAAGACATAAAAGATTTAGACAGAAAAAGGTACTTAGATAAATATTAATAATATATATAATAATAAGATTAATAAAAAGATACATAAAATATATAATTACTAGGGGGCTCTTCCCCCTGCTCGCTAAAGCTCGCCAACCCCTAGAAGGATTGCGTTGCAATCCTCCCAGGTTTGCTACGCAAACCCTGCTCGCTTCGCTCGCTATAATGAAGACACTGTGTGTCCTAGAAGTTATTCTAAAATCTTAATATATATATATTAATCAGCTTTATTTTGCTTCTGATGCTTTAACTTAAATCAGCACAGAATAAAATTTTTTAGCCTCAAAAAAGATATTTTTCTTCAAATAAAACTTACAAAGTAAAGTTGATTTCCTTTTAATGCTTTCACCGTAATAAAGAAGGAATAAAATTTTTTGGCCCTGAAAAGGGCCGTTTTTTATATAATGAAAGCATCAGGAACCTCCCCCATAAACACAATTAAATATTTCACATTTTGGAGCTACCACAGAAACAGATTCAAAAGATCGTGCTCTACGAAAACATAAATTGTACGAAAGCAGGTATATACATATTCAATACATTCATATATAAAACAATATACAACATTGAAGACTGTGCTCCAGAAAAAAAATTGTATCAAAGCAGGTATATTCAATCCACTCAGATATAAAATAATATACAACACTGAAACAAATTAAAAATGTAATGCAAAAAAATACATTTGACAATCAATCACAGAAAACTTCCTCATAAACACAGTTAAATATTTCACATTTTGGAGCTACCACAGAAACAGATTCAAAAGATCGTGCTCTTGATAAGCCAACATAGAGTTGTCCATGACTAAAAACCGGCTCATTGAGCACCAAACATATCTTTTCAAAAGTTTGGCCTTACGACTTATTAATTGTCATGGAAAAGGCTAAACGAATGGGAAATTGCATACATTTAAATTTGAAAGGCATGTTAGTCTGAGATGGAATCAAAGGAATTCGGGGAATGAGAAACGTCTCTACTATCAATGGATTTTGCCTGAATAATGTTTTGCTGCAATTTTGTGATAACTAGGCGTGTACCATTGCATAATCCTTTAGAGGGAGCTAAAGTTCTCAACAGCATTATAATGCAACCTATTTTCAACTTTAACTCATATGGAGGCAAACCAGTTGGTATCAAAGAATTTAAAAATTCTTCAGGAAATGTCAATTGATCTTGAGGATCTTCACTCATGACCATATGAACTGCTTTATAAACAGTTTCATTTCCCGGCATAAATTCCAACACTTTATTGTTGATTTCCATGGATCTCTCATTATTAACAGTAAGGATAGCTCGACCTTTAAGCTCCTGTGGGGTCACACTGGAAAAATCTATGTCACTGTACAATTGATGTATAGGGTCTTGTATTGAAGGGTAGCATTGCAAGGGCAACTGAATCATTGAGCCACTTTTTTTCTCTCCAATGTTCAACAACCAAGCACCAAACTCCCTTTCAGATTCAAGGGCACGCATATTTTTTGTCAGATATAACTTATGAAATTTCAACCAAAGAGCGTGTTTTTTTAAGGAGCTGGCAACAGTTAATGTTCTTGAACCTCTTAAAATTACTGGAATAACTTGGCGAAAATCTCCACCCAGTAGAATGACTTTGCCCCCAAACGGTTCTTTACATTTTGTGAGATCTTGTAAAAGTCTATCAACAGCTAAGAAAGCATGAACGTGTGTCATGGGTGCTTCATTCCACACAATTAATTTTGTTTTCAGTAACATGTCAGCTTCTTTTGTATTAGGCTTCAAATTGCAAGTAGATGTTGCATTTAAATCAATTGGAATTTTAAAAACAGAATGGGCTGTTCTCCCCCCTATTAATAGAGTTGCAGCAATACCTGTAGATGCAACAGGAATAACATCATCACCTCTACCACGTATTGTGTGAAGCAAAGTTGAATAAACAAAAGTTTTTCCTGTCCCAGCAGCACGATCTAAAAAATAACACTTGGGTGTATCTGCAGCGCTGTTGTACACTGCACTTAATAAGATTTTCACAACATTCCGCTGTTCACTATTTAACTGCATAGTATAACTTTTAGCTTTAGCCTGCTCTTCCACAACATCAAAGTTCGCTCTCTCCAAAACACTTGCAGGCAAATCTACAGTTGGTAGATGCAGTTTTTGGAGACTTAAATTGTAGGATGTAAGTAGTTCCTTAATATCTGCAAGTGCATAGTGAGGTCCAGTCTGCTCAGAATAATGATGCACAAAGTCCTCACAAAGTGAAACTTGATGCTGCACCCATAAATCTGGAACATCCTCCACTTCTCCAATGCCACAAATAATTGCGAACAGCATGCGCAACTGTCTCGGAGATTGAAATTGTGCAGCTTCATTCAAAGCATCATGCCACTGCTGGTCACGTCGAAAAAGTCCATACTCCTGACATGCTTGTTGAAATGTAATGCATCTTAATCCATTTACGGTCAAAATATCATCAAAACTAATGGCCCCAGACTTGCGCAGTAGTAGCATCCGCAAATAGTACCTCTCAGTATCCAGTATACTAACTACTGGCAGTCTCCCAATAACATTTTGTCCAACACGTTGTCGCTTCTTCCAATTTGTGGTACTCTTATCAAACACATAATATTGTGGAATATCTGAGTAAGAAATGTTGTGAGCTGAAGGATCATTTTTGTTTAGTTCAAACCATGATGTTAGTGTTGTTTTTCTTAAAGCAGCTCGTTCAATTGCTTGGGCTTCTTGACCGTCTTGGTACACAATCGGCTGTTGCTGTGGTAAATGCACAGCTAAGCGCACTACAGTGTGGGATTTATGCGACAAATTAAATTCATTTAAGCGCCACATGGCTTCAGGTGCACTAACATACCTACCTTCAACAAAACTTAAAATTTCATCATGATCCAGAGCACCTTCTTTTTGTATTTTGACAGAGGCTGCATCATGTCCTTTGTATACATATTTATATAGGTATTTGACACTTTTAACTGGGGCACAAACTTCAACATTAATATATGCATTAAATTTTTTAAGCAACTAAGGATTATATGGGACAACCCATCTGTTATCGATGGAATATTTCCCTATTTGGGCACGTTCAGTGGCTCTTCTGCGATAAATAGGGTATCCATTAACATTTTCCTCTGTATCATCCTTGAATTGTTTCGGAAAACTTTTGCAGCACTGTCCATCTCTCATGCATGGAGAATTTATATTTATAGTTCCACATGGGCCATGTACCATGCATTTTGTCACAATTTGGAAGAGTCTAAGATCAGTGCAAGGATCTGGAAGTTCTGCACTCACAAACTTGTCAATGTCATCTTTAGTGCGAATTTTGCTTTCTGAATCTAATGTTAGAAGAATGTGGGCATGAGGCAAACCTCGCTTTTGGAACTCAATAACATAAATATAGACCAAAACAGTTCCAAATATTCCATGCTTGCAAATATCTTCTAAAAGTTCTCGTACACGTACAATAATATCAGGTCGGTCTTCAGGACGTTGTACTCCCTCCATGCTATTTAAAATTTCAGACCAAGATGGGTTGCAAGTAAACGTCAGAAAGAGATCTGGCTTACCAAACTTGCGTACCATAGCCATTGCATCTTGGTAATTCTGTTGCATACGACATGGGCTCCCTTGGAAAGAAGATGGCAGTATTATAAGTTTTCCAGTGCGTATATTTTCATTATGTGCTCGACACTAAAGCATCTAAAAGCCCCCGATAAAGTTCAATTCGCAAATCTTTTTGATTTGTCGCAAAAAATGTAAACGTGAGCCTTCGGTTTTAACATATGCATCAACAATATATTGCTGAAAAAGCTTACCACTATTGTGCAAAAAACTGAAACCATTTCGCTGGGAAAGTCTGTATGCATAATATTGTAGTTGAGTGACACGGGTGCGCTTTGCTGTTCTCCTTTCTTCTGCATATTCCATTCCAGTGTTCCAACTACACTCGCCCCTTGGAAATAGCACAGGATAGGTCATTGGATCACAGCATTGATTTAAAGGTGAAATGCTTTGGCATGTATCCCCAACTGGGTATACACAAATGTCTCGGTTGGCTGGGGGCTCTGCATTATCACCTACAAATATAGCTGCTACTTCAGTGCATAAAGTAGGAGCATTATAGCACCGCATATCCAAATTTTTATCTTCCAAAAATACCATTTTCACTGATGTAGTTTGGTGCTCTTGTACCAATCGGTGCATTTGAAGATAAGACTGAGCAAAGGGATTGATTTCCCTTAGCATAAAATCAAGTTTTTCAAATACATGTTGCAAGCAATTTTGTTTGTTACTCAAGCGTTTCTCTGTTGCCTCACTGGAGTCAAATATATAAAGCTGTCCGTAACTTTCTTTATGTTAGTCACTTGCATACAGGGGAGAAACTCTGTGGTACACTTGACCATGTAAATGAAAACCGCATGGCCCAGTTCCACGTGGTGGTTTAATTCGTGCTCCCATCGAAGCGAATGCTAAGGCAGAATTGTATTCCCGAATTCGCTGTCGATAATTTTTAGCATCAGGTGAATTTTCAGTTTCCAATGCTTTCAATAGTTCCGGTGCATCAGGAAATGCCGGTAGCTGAACCTTTCCATCATGGCAACATTTTGTATACTTATGGGCAGTATTTTTCTCTTCCTTCCAATAAACAGCCCCACAAAAACCGCACTGTTCGGACATAGTTCCACAATTATGCTCCTCAACATCGTTTCGAATACACACACGTTTTGAGCGACGGCGATTATCGGCTTCGTTTCGAATACTTCGCCTTACAGTGGATTTCTGAACTGTTTCCTGGCTCTGTTCAGTTCGCCTTTGTTCATTTCGGATAATATATCCAACAGAACGACTTAAATTCATTATTTTTACAAATTTCCAACTACTAAAAATAGTTTTCAATAAACGTGATCACACGAAGCGACTTCGGACTTTCCGCGGATGTAAACAAATCAAACTTGCGAGCTGTTGCCAATCGGCGATTAAGAAATTCGACCCTTTTTTGTCGCCACGTAAGAGAATTATATATATAGATTTAAAAATAATTAGCACAAAAGCCGTCATACACGTTATTGCATGTTTTATGATTTCTTCAGGTCATCTGCCGTCAATTTCCTTTTCTTTTTATACTTTTTTTTAACTAACAGTGGTTCACGTATAGGCAGGTTTCTCGGTGTTCTACCGTCAATGATTTCTGGGAGGACGCATTACAAGTAAAAATTTTCTAACTTTGGAAGCAAATTTGTCCAAAATTGTTCATTTCGGTATATCCGCAGCATAAATGTATCCTTTTCACACCACACATATAATTCGCACCATTTTCTGTTTGAAATAAACAATTGCCCCTGGATTTGGTAATAAAATTTGTGGCTTTCGGGAAGGTAAAAATTTCGCCTTTATTTAAAATTTTCAAGACGAATTTATTTTTTCCATCGGTTATAAACTCGGCAAGATTTTTTGAGAATCTTCCCGAGTAAGGGCGTTTGATTTCCAAAACACCATCGTCTCCGATCAATCCATCAGGCGAAGAGCACAAGAAAGGTTTATTCGGATGGACAAATAACCCACATGACTGAACCTGAATGCAATGATTTTCTTCATACTGTTTCAAAGCGTTTCCTTCATTAACTAAAGCATATTTCATTGCCAGGGTTGACACATTGTTTCTATAGACAACACGTTTCACCAATTTACTGCATGGAGTTGAGGATCTTCTACATGCTATCTCCTTGAAAACAGATGAAGATATTCTTAACGCCCTTTCTTGCCTCCAGCGCTCACTAAGTGACTGCCATCTAGTTTCTGGTTCTAAATAAGAACAGTCATTAACTTTGAACCTGGAAAATTGATTTTGGACTAGAATGCCGAACATTTCCTTCGGCAAAACTGGTTTCTCAGCATAACTACCGTAATTACAATCGCCTTCAGCGGGAACTTTTGGATTTTTCTTGATTTATTCATTTTTAAACAATTTTTTTCTTTTTAACGCCTTAAATATGTATTTCTTCTAACTGCTAAAATTTTTTTAATGAAGTAGCGGGGCTTTTCTTGGTTAACGACTTGTAATATTATTTATACCACTACTGTGCTGGACTTTGAAATGCTAAAACAGCAATAGTGCTACGATGACTGAAACCACTAGACTTAGAGAAGTCAATACTTTAACCACCAGATACCTTGCAAATCTGGCTCATGTAGTTCTCGGCAGGGTTATTTGTCGCATTACAAATAAGCGTAATACTACAAGTCACTAATATCCTTCCAATTTCAGATTCTATGTCATGTAGTAAACCAGAAGAACGCAGCAAAATATGCACAATTTCATCAGGTTTCAAATTTTTCTTTTACAAGTCTCTTTGCACTTATTATGTTCCCCAAATACATGATTTGGTATGCTTCTCAAATCTTCAATTAAATTTAAAACTACTTTTTTCTGAGGCTCATTATGGTTTTTAACAGAATTCACTTTAATGACATTTCTTGCACCTTTAATAAGTCTCATCATTCGCTGTTTTAAAATTTTAAGCCCTCGTATCCTTCAACTCCTTTAAAACGTGCAGAATTAAGTTGGATTTTTTGAAGGGCTCTCCCGTATCTTCGAACTGCGTGATTTGCGCACTCTACTTTCAATATTCTTCCTCCATACGAAACTCTTTCTTTGCATTTAATGATGGTTTTGGAATCACCGTCTCCTGTCATTCGAGTGCAATGAATGCCATGTGTGCTCTCCAAATAAAGTAGACCTTCTACAATAGAGTCACTTTCCATAGCTGTTGATGGTCCATTCCAATTTTTCCAGCAAGCATTCTTTCTTTCTTTTGTTCTTCCTTTAGATATAGATAAGTAGATGAGACATACCTTGTTACGAACTCCAATGAACAAAATTTTTTGCGTTAGCATACTTATACTCCGGACACTACATATACATACTTACGGACACTCCGCTGGAAGCATTGTATCCATGCCCATAGCTCCGCTTGCACCAGCCACCATCAACAATAACAGTGATGCAATAGAATCCGTCAACATCTACGTCTCCTCTGATTTGTGCTAATGTTTTTTCTTCATTAGTAGCTTCAAGCATTCTTTCTTGAGCGCAGTTATCAACTATTCCAGATGCTATTTTTTCGGAGCAGGCGAATTTTTCCTTTGACATGTACTGAACGTTCATGACACTGAACTTCTCTTCTTCTTGAGAAAATCCACTTCCTGTTGCTAATGCCCCGAGGACTGCAAGCTGAATTAGAGTTTTCTTCTCTGTATCATATGATACTGTTGCTTTCACCCGGCACAAAACGTTACTACAAACATAATGAAATACAACATGAAGACCACAACGAATAATTTTTTGAAATATTAATTTCCCTCCAAAACTGCAGTTATATTTGTGTGCTTCAAGTGCTTTAGCTTGTTTAATTACGTGAGTCATATTACACAAAAACACTTCGTTTGGTGGAATATTATCTTTCAGTTCTTTGGAAACTTCAGTACAAAGGTTAGGCAGATCCGAAGAAATCTTGAAATGCTGGGAAATTTTGTCAGGAATAAAAGTTTCACTAAATTCTTTCAGATCTTTTACAGCACCCACTCAAAGGAGTGGGTCCAGGAGAAAAATATTAAAAAGTCAAAAAAAATAAAATAGCAATGACCAGTAAGTACTTTTTTCCCTTCTTAAACGCCTTATGAGCTGATGCTAAATATATCAAATAGTTAATTTTTACTACTTTATGGCGTAAACTTTTTGCTCACTGCAAAAGGATACTCAAGCTAATAAAATATGGATAAATTCTTCTACGTATGCATACATTTAATCCTAATTTTTTTTTATTTTCTCTTCGGGTAAATTTTTATTTACTGCATAAAATTTTTATTTAATACTTCTTCAAATATTATGGCATCCCTAATAGCACAAAACGCTGTACAATATTGTTACGATATCTTCACGATATTGTAAGGCCTTCAGAATACCGGACAACGTCGTAGAGATATCGTGAAATATCTTGTGCTTATAGGGATATACAGTGACAATATATTGTCTTGGCCTAAAAATGCAGAATCCTAAATCATCAGTATATCCGAATTAATAAGTGTTTGTTTGAATATAAAAACATTTCTTAAACAAACTATATCCCTTTTTAATAAGATTGCTTTTCTTAAATTTGTAGCAAATGATATTTCGCATAAAAAGCAGAAGCGTGATAATTTTTTTTTGTCTCTCACTGCACCCGTAAATAAAATTGTTGTAGAAACACAAAGTCAAAATCTTACATCGCTCCCAAATTTGAAATTGCAAGTAGGAACCATGAAGTTGCACATATATGCGTTAAAAGATGTATGGTCAACTATATAATACAAATATTCTCAAAAAATAATGAAAAAGCAATTCGACCAACTTAAGTTTGACAGGCGGAGTTATTATATATCAATTTTAATGAATTTATTGGTTAAAATGAGTAAACATATTTATTGATATAAAGATATTTTTCAAAAAATTAATTTATACGTCAAAAATTATTTCAAAAATACGTCAAAAAAGACTTTCATTCAACAGAATGGAGAAACATTATTTTATTATACCTTTGAATAGACTCTTGGTCGAGAAATATAGCATCAGCGTTTGTCTTTTCATTGGACCTAGTGAGTGGAAAACGTCTGAATAATTTCAATATTGCATTTGAAAAAATGCGTAATACATTCTAAAATATATGCTCATTACACAGTACTCTTTTTAAAATTATTTGTTTAGTAAATGCTTAGAAAAAAGGAGTAAACTATTTATTGAAAACAATGAGTATGAAATTTTTGGTATGTATAAAGAAAGATATTTTTCCAAAATTTGATTTATACGTCCAAAATTATCTCAAATCAAAGACTTTCATTCAACGGCAATTCAAAGACTTCCATTCAACAGAATTGAGAGAAATTATTTTATTATACCTTTAAATAGACTCTTGGTCGAGAAATATCGCATCAATGTCTGTCTTTTCATTGTACCTAGTGAGTGGAAAACGTCTGAATAATTTCAATACTGCATTAAAAAAGTGAATTAAGAAAGTTGAAAAAATACGTAATAAATTCTAAAATATATGCTCATTACTTAGTACTCGTTTTAAAATTATCTGTTTAGTAAATGCATTGGAAAAAAGAGTAAACATATTTATTGAAACAATGACATTTTTCAAAAAATTTACATTGATTTATACGTACAAAATTATTTTAAATCAAAGACTTCCATTCAACAGAATTGAGAGAAATTATTTTATTATACCTTTCAATAGGCTCTTGGTCGAGAAATATCGCATCAGAGTTTGTCTTTTCATTAGACCTAGAGAGTGGAAAACATTTGAATATTTTGAACAATGCATTAAAAAAGTGGTAATTTATAAAAATAAGTGCTCATCGCTCAATTCTCTTACCTTCTTTGTTTTTCTTTCTCCCTGCGTGAACGTTGTGCTTTAGCTGTATCGATGGTTCTTTCGAGGCCTACTGCTATGCTGACCTTTATTTTTAGCCATTCTTCACATCTGTAATTCTTAGGTATCCAGTATAAAAATGGTAACTCTCAAGTACAACTCACACATACAGTATGGACTCCAAAAATATCGCGTTGAGGTTTGGAAACCCATGTAACTATAAACAGAAGCCCTTTTTCACAACAATGGAACCAGGATAAATTGCCCTCAAGTATACACCATCCCAGAAAACCGCAAGTCCCATTTCACTGTTGACCCCATGCGGTTAAACAGGGTTTCTGTATTTTAAATTGGCGAAAGAAAATCTGGAAGGGACCAAACCGCCAAGTGAAAAAATCGCCAATCCTGAAAATTTCACTTCTTCACTGATTCGACTGTATCAGATGCAGCGCCCCCTAGCGAACAAAAAGAGTATTTTAATGATTTCAATGCATTTATTCGGTTTATAATTATAATGAAGTATCAATGCAAACAAAATAATGCAATATATTGTGGAAAAGGGTACTTTGTAGATCGCTACAAAGTTTCAAAGCAGTTAAATGTTTTTTTTCCAAAAAGAAATATGGGTTTTGAATTATTGATTACATCGCTCTTTGAGTACCTTCGTATAATTTTTATAGAGCGGCTTTCAACTAATTCTAGAAAAATATTTCTGTAACAATCATATGAAATTTTGTAATCTTCAGCGAATTTTTTCTGGGTTCGGTGGAGCCTTTCGCTTTATCTTTTTGCGAAGACAGCCTTAATGTCGTGAATATTAAAAGGGAAATGGTTGTCGTTGAGAGTCTTTAAAAAACATTGGAAGCCATTAAAAAAAGCATTTCTATTATTGCAATTTTTTTTAATTCTGTTAGATTGACTAAAAATTACGTTTCTAAATAGACTAGAATCTATATTGGAATGATAATCACAAAGATTTTTGCACTTGAAATTAAATTCAGCTCTTTTATCATATAGGGCAATCAAAGTTCTTTGCCTAGGAATTTCAATTTTAATATTTAAAAAGGTACCTTTATTTTGATGAGAGTTCGTTTTATTAAGTTTAAGTTCTCTTGGATAACATTTAATAATGAAATCTAATTTGTCAGAATTTAAAATAAGCAAATAATCTATGTATCTGTATCCGCAAATTAGATTATTTCTAATAACTAGAGGGCTCTGCCCTCTGCTTGCTAAAGCTCGCCAACCCCCAGGAGGACTGCGTTGCAATCCTCCCAGGTTTGCTACGCAAACCATGCTCGCTTTGCTCGCTACAGTGAAGACACTGCATGTCCTAGAACAATTATTTTAAAATCTTTATCTATCTATATATATGTATGAATCAGCTTTATTTTGCTTCTGATGCTTTAACTTAAATCAGGACAGTATAAAAATTTTTAGCCTCAAAAAAGGTATTTTTCTTCAAATAAATCTTTCAAAGAAAATAAACAAATAAATAAGAGTTGCAAATTAAAACAAATATAATTATTCTAAAAATTAATTCTAAAAACAAATTATATTTAATATTATTAATAAAGAGATTGTAGTGTG
Organism: Araneus ventricosus; assembly: GCA_013235015.1. Classification (NCBI taxonomy): domain Eukaryota; kingdom Metazoa; phylum Arthropoda; class Arachnida; order Araneae; family Araneidae; genus Araneus; species Araneus ventricosus. The sequence continues at coordinate 83,559 of BGPR01004001.1, forward strand.
ACATCTTAGCACTATGAACATAAAAAAGACAATATTATTAATAAATAAAAATCTTAAGCTGTTTCCTTTTATTGCTTTTACCTTAAACAAGAAGGAATAAAATTTTTTGGCCCTGAACCTTATTTGCAGGTATGATGCGTTCGAATGAAACGTTATCTGTAGGCACTGCGCGATAGAATGGAACGTTATTTGCAGGTACTGCACGGGCAGATGAAACTTTAATTGCAGGTACACTAGTAATAGATAAAATGTTATATTTACAGATCATTCTGTTAAGCCAGTGGCGCCATCTGCTTATGAATTTAAGAAGAAATTGTTAAAAAATTTACATTTATAATAAGGAATTCTAAATTAAATTCTAAAATGTAGAACATAATTTTAAAGATTATTGAATTTTAGATTGAGGGGAAGGTTTGATAAAATTTATTCACAAGTTTTTGATTCAAACTTTTTTTTAGATAAACCCAAGTCGCTGATTTAAACTATCTTGACTTTGACCTGAACGTTCTCTGCCTCTCATAAGCAATCTCCTTCATTTCTAACTAATCTCTTTTATTAAACCATTTTATACAAAAAAAAATACATTTTATACAAAATTTATTGTAAGAAATATTGAGAACTCTACGTCTCATTTTTTTGCGAGAAAAAGTTATTTTACACCACAACGAATATAGTAACAGGCTATTCCTATGAAATTATGGCTAACATGGCGGACTTACGGTTTTGTTTGGTAACATACGTTGCCATTGACAAAAGAGAAATTAACCCCCTTTTTCCGCCACGTCCTTTTCCGCCTTAGCGTTTTACATTTATAGATTTTATCCTCAAAAAAGTGCAAGAAGTTATTGGCTAGTGTACTGGAGAATGTAACACCCATAGGAATTCCTGAAATCTGTTTAAAATATTAGCATTAAAAATAATAGCATTAAAAAGATAGTATTCTTTAATACTGAAATTAAAAATTTCGAACCAGTCAGTTTTCTTAATAATAGAGTCGTTAAGAAATTCATTGTAAATAAAAAGGCAAACTTCCATTAATTTATCATGTGGCAAATTAGTGTAAAGATTTTTGAAGTCAAAGGAATTCAAATTGCAAATTTTTTCGTATTCGGGAGGTCCAAAACTTCAGCATTATTGCAAAGAATGAAGTTATCTTCTTTTTAAATTCCATCTAAAATAATATTTAATAATTTGAAGAAATGTTTTCTGATAAAATAATTATAACGTCCTGTACCGCATGCAACAAATCTAAAGCTAGTAGGATTTTTATGAAATTTAACATTTGGAAAAAGATACGGATAGTTTAAAGAACAGGTTTTAATTTGAGCCTTTTGGCAAAAGCCAGCATTCTTTTATCTAATTCCTTATTATTGCAGTCTACTAGGCTAAAAGTTGCATTGGAGTTATATTCATTAATCAAAAGTTCCTTAAAGTAAAATTTGCATAAAATACAAAAAATATTCGCTGCTTTGTCTACAGTTGTAATAATAAATTTATCTTTCAAAATCAATTTATTGACAAAAATACCTCCATTTTTACTGTAATTTTTTTCAAAATAAAATCTGCTCTTAATTTCTTCTAGAATCTTATGTTTGCATTCTCTTGTGGCGGCCTCTCGAACCTTTGCATTTTCATCTCTTACTTTGCCATGGAATTTTATTCTTCCATGCAAGATGGTAAAAAAAAGGTGCAGCTCTGCGCGCGCACTATGTACGCACTATCTTGCCTGAACAGAGAGAGAGAGAGAGCTATCTTGCCTGAACAGAGTTTGAGCCTTGCGGCTGATTTCCTTCGTCTGCAGTTGCACGCGGCTTGTTGATCATCAGCTACTCGGATCCGGATGTAACGATGGTTTTTTTTGGCTCCTCACTGAATGAGTTCCTCTTCTCGCCCAAGTATACTTATGTGTACGGTAACTTCTTCGATACGAGATGTGTCTATCTGCAGATCCATTTTGATTTAAATGTTTTTCAATGTTCTAACCGACAATTTCATGTTTGCACTGTGAAATAAATATTTGTTTATAAATCTCTTGCCTGGAATATAATTTTGCAACTTTACTGATCTGAGTCAGTGGAGAAGTAGGGTATTTTTGAAGCATCCTCTATCCCTTTCACTCTAAACCCTTCAATTGGCCAATAAATAGTAACTTGCAATCTTGGAAATAAACAAATCCAAATCTTTGCAAATAGAAAGCAAAGTCTTTTTGAACCTCAATTTTCCCCCGAGTCTACATTTTGTTCCCCTCCCCATCAAATCCTGTAACAAGATAGAGCAACAATTCCCAAGTCACCAGTAATAATGTGCCCTCTTTCTTTATCAATGAAATTTTTATATTTATCATGATTGCAGTAGCAATGCGAATCCTTAATTTGATCTAGGTTTTTACTATAGAAATTATAGTTGCAGATACGTGTTTTTAAAGTTTTGGAATATCTAAAGGCAATTGAAATTTCTGCATTATCTTTAAGAGGAAAAATATCTTTAATTTCATGACAAATTTTAGAAATTTCTAAATTTTCAAAATTTAAGTTCAAAAAATTAATAATGCAATAGTCATTATTTAAAGTTTTATTATTAATTAGAAAGAAAGAATTGTTATTTTCAATCTTGATTTTAAATTTTAGAAGATTTAAAATTAAAAGCTTAGTAAAAGAATTATCAAATTTAATAATGCTGAATTTTTTTGCTAGAAATCTTTTTATCCTATTGTTTTTTAAACTAAAAATATACTTTCTAATTTTAACAAAATTTTCCCAGTTGTAGGCCATATTGTAGCAATCTTGAAAATCCTGAAACTCTACCTCAAAATTGCCTTCATTACCCTTACCACTCTAAAATCTTTTTTTGTAATCATATTTATTAAAATCACTAAAAATACTAAATTTATTATAGATACATAAAAGAATCAAGGTTAACAGGACCTTCTCCATTTAATTTGCTATTAAGCCCATGTGGGAACAAAGTTTTAAACTTACAAATATAAATTTTTATTAAAGTCCAATCTTTTATTAAGTGCAACAATATTCTCTTCAAGAATGCAAATGTAAATATTATCAAAGCAGTGTGATTGAAAATGCACAAGTTCTACATCATGTGAGTCTTTTTCTTAAGGTTTTTCATGGCTGATCTATGATTATTAATTCTCTTATTAAGTTCAGTATTAGTTTGCCCAATGTAATTTAAATTGCATTCTTTACAATGTATCATATAAATAAGATTTTTATTTTTACAAAAAATATTAAGCTGATCATTCTCATAATCTATTTGTTCTCTGCAAGCAAAGACAAGTTTTACATCTAATATTTTTACATAATCGAAATTTTTAAATTTTTCTATCATCTAACCAATGTGCAAGTAACTTTTTATCCGTGAACGTCTCTTGCAAAGAACAATTCACAGTGCCCCTTGATAAAGCGCACGACGGCCCATGCGCCATGATTGAATCAATTTTAGACATTAGCATAGACAAAAACCATCACCACAAAAACTTTTATGAGACCAATCCCGTTCATCTTCCACCTGGAAACATAAGGGCAAAAATAAAAAAAAAGATTTAAAAAAAAGAGAACAAAGTTAAAAAAACCAAGAAAACAAGGAAATGAGAAAAGCATTTAACGAAAAGGCACAAATGCAGCACAAACCAGAAAAATACAAAATACAGCTTAAAAACAATCAACTAGAGAAATTAGAAAAAATTTAAAATAGAATCTTAACTTAAACTTTAAACAAGAACAACATTTTTTTTTATTTATAAACAAAATTTATAGAATAAAATTTAGAAAATAAAATTAAATAAAATGTAAACAATGTTTAAGTAGCACGAAATAGAATAAGGACGGAAATAGAATAGAAGAAATAAATATTACTAATGTATATTGCTGAAAAAATTACATAAATGGCTTGGTAATTGCGGCTTGAAAAGAAATTTTGATGCCGAAGAAGATATTTTTACAAACGTTTGATATATTTTCTGATGTGCATTATTGGACTAATTTTGCTATTTTTATAGAATATAAGAACGCGTTTTATTCCAGTCCTTTTGACGCCTTTCTGTGGAAGAACGCATACCTTTTAAGGTAAAAACTTCGCTCGAAAAATTCTTTTCATTTCAGAGAATGGCGAATAATATTGATAAGGCTTCGTGCTCATATTTTTAACACTTAAGATGCTGCAATTTCAGTTTCGTGGAAAGATCTGCAATGTTTTTGTCTATGACTTTCTTGCTACTGTACGTTCAATATCCATTAGGTTAACAATTTTTGATCAATCGTTCCCTTCAGAAGAGCTGGTGATTATTCTTTTGCTTATGGATTTCAACCTTTTGATGTCTTAACTTTAAAACTCGATCACCTAATTATGTTAGATAAGTTAATAATAAGTTTATGCTCTGTGACAGAAAAGGACATTTCATTGGATTTTCTAAGGTAAAATATTTGCAGCATTTTCTGTGATTGCTACTAGGATTATTACGTATATTCAGCTGTTAATTAATACCAAACAGACTAGGGGAATTGGTTTAAATAGGTTGCAAAAATTTGTAAACTATTCAGAAGGATGAAGAGGTATCGTTTTTCTATCGATTTTATTAAAATTAGAATAGTAATTTGAATTCGCTTGATTTACTTTCCCCTCTCAGTGAATTTCTCCTGCATTGCAAATACATCGTTTCGGTGATTATAGTCCAAGAGATATTTGATTGGTCCTGATTATTCGTCGGAAAAGCTACATTGGTTCTCAGATACTTTATCGGGAACTGCCTTCGAGTTCGGTGGTTCCTTTAAGATTAAAACTTTTGGGACCAGAAGCGGAAAATGCCTCCTTATCAGTTGGAGTAGAAGAAAGAGAAAAAAATACATATAAAAAATAAATGACAAGTAAAAATAATAAAAAAGTGTTTAAAAAATAAATTGATAATAACAGTACTTAAAAATTCTGTTTAGAGTCAGTTCATGAAAGGGATTGAGTGGCTGTTCTTTAAACAGATCAGGAAAGTTGTGTGACCCAGCCAAACGTTTCAATGTCAATTGAAAAATGTATGATGAATAGCTCGGTGTCAGTTTGGCTATTATATGATTTTTAACTGGAGTTGATAGTTTCAGTTGTGGACTAGTTGTATAAGAATGAGATGATTCGCAAAGCCAGCGCCATAGCCAGTGGGGTTCTATCGAGGCGTGACTATCTGATGGGATATCTTTATCTAGAGAAGTCGTAGCTATTTCATTATTTTTTGATATTTGTATTGTTCATTTTATTGGTGTATTGATCAGACTGATTTTAGATTTGATGTTGATTTTCTCAGATGAAAATAGGCAAATATAGCTGCATACTCTGTAGTGAATTGAAATTCCAAAGTAACAGTGCTAGTGAATGGTATAAATTACTAAAATTAATTATTTTTGCCCATGATCATCTTTCCAAAGATCTATGAATTCTAAAGATACTTCTCAATTTATGCAAATAATGCAATTTAATTTCTTATGATAAATATCACATTGAAGACTTAAGGCCACATAATATAGCTGATAAGATATTTTCTGCTGTGTTTATTAGAACTTGCTATTTCTGTAATTAAAATTTCCTAAATTTTGTTTCGCTAGTTAGGTTCAATCTGACCACTTTAAAACTGAAAACTGTGTTGAAGTTTTTTTAAAAAAAGGATTTCTTATAGAAAAGAACTTATTTTATGAATGCAATGCACATTGTTTTGTCTTATTTTTAATAATTTTTAGGATTTAATGCAATTCAAATCAAAAGTAGATTGGCAAAAGTGAAATTTCTCATTAGTTAATGACAACACTTTCCAAAAGAAACCACGTTCTTATGTAGTAGCAATTTATGCTTGATAAATTTCATTTCTTAAAGGTGAAATTTTTCCCCCAGGTGCTGTGGAAGCTTATGCAAATAAATCTGGTTCGAAAATCTCTCGAACGTTGAATGCTTCATAATATAGGTTACAATAGGACGGAAAAAGGACACTATGTCAAAAGTTTCCCGGTTGAATATGGTTGAAAAGACGCCGCAAAAACGTGAAATAATCAAATGTAGGACGCTTTTGTCAGTTGAGTCTCAATTTTTCAGTATGTATGACAAAGATACGCAATTCTTTTTAAAGCCATGAATTGACACATAGGTTCTTTTTCTTGAGAGCTGTATTCTTTCGTTATTTTGCGCTGCCGATTTTTAAACTTGAAATATTATTCCAAATTGTTAAAGGGGCAGTTTTCTTTCCTTCAAGAAACGGATTCAAATTAGTTCTGTGTTTTATTTAATCTAAGTACGAGTGGAATAATTTAACAAGATATATTAAAAACTAAACTTTGCATTAAACAGAATGGCGCAAAAATGTAACAACTTCCAATAAAATACAAAAGAAAGATATTTAAGTACAAAAAAGAAAATACAGAAGAAACAGAAGAAGTAAACACTGGATCACTGGATGCTGCTGCGTAGCGCGCAAAAGGTATATTGTTTATCACTATTGTTTACTTCTTCTGTTTCTTCTGTATTTTCTTTTTTTGTAATTAAATATCTTATTTAATCTAAAATATAAAGAAAAGACTTCATAAAATGCGTTTAAAATTAATTCTGTGCATAAAATTCATTCGAATTTTTTAAAAATGTCGAAAACAACACTCTTTATTAAAATTTCAAATCATCACAATTTTCTGAAAACTTTATTTTTATTTGAAACCAAAAGATTTTATTTGGCCAGTAAACGAAAATAAATGTCACTTCTGTGCATTTTTAAATCATATGCAAAAGTACTTTTAATGAAATATGTAATATAGCGATCCTTTCTATACTATACAGAGTTAAAAGGCAAGAAATACTCTTGAAGAAAGTGCAAAAAAAATTATCCGAGCAAAATATATTCTTTTTAAATATAATATTCCTTTAAAGTAGTTACTGCAAGAATCTGAAATTTCCACTTGTATCTAAAACAAACATCCGAATTCCTTTTCTCAAATTTCAAGGGATTTCATTGAACTACTGTAAGCATTTTAATCCCGCATCAAAAACAAATGTTTTCGGAAAAAGTTTCTACATTAAACTTAATTTGTAAAATTTGTTGTTGCACAAATTTTATGCATAAATTTTAATCAATCTTACATAAAACCTCAGAATTTTAAAAATAAGTGGAAAAAATTTGAAGCCTTAATGTGCACTTCGAAACTAGGTTTGCAGGCATTTAGATATTTTGAAGACATGATTTCTTTATTTTCTCGCTTAATACAGAATCGGTATCTAAATCAATGGCAAATGGAGGGAATCGATACTCAGTGCGATTCAAATTCAAACTTAAAATTATCTGACTCGCGAATTTCACGAAAATTTCGGAGAAACTGGAAAATTCGCACATGACATTGTTTCCGTTTTTAAATATACTAATCGGTGAAAGCAATTTTTGAAACTTATGGAAGGGTCACCTGTAAAATTCAAAGTTTCTAAACTCACTTTGGATCAATTTTGAAAGATATCATTACGAAAAAACTTTCCTATGTAAAAGGAAAGAAAGTAGGAAAGCTAGCATTCACTATGTGTCATCAAAGGTTGAGAAGGAAACACACATTTTACCAATGAATTTGTTTCCACTATAGTTCGAGAAAGAAACCGTAGCTATTTTTGACGGCTCGCATTCATTTAGCCATTGCTTATCTGGATTTTGAGTTTGAAATGCTTGCTCCCATGCATTGTTCGTCACTTGTGTTATGTTTTTGAAGTAATAAGGGATGAAGGAAAATAATAAAAAAATAATCATTATGAATGGAGATAATGAGAACTAATTCCACAATGGAATCTGTTTTCACTATCTGGTCTTTATGCTATCGCGACACAATCAATATTTTATGCAATGGCGCATGGCACGATCAGTATTTTAAATATGACGCCATATTTTCCATAGAACAGAACAGAACACCACTTCATGCCCTTGCGACTATAACTTTTTGATTATTTAAACAGTATGGCTGACATGAAATGGAAGAGACATCGGAAGACGCTCCTTAACTGTCAAGCAAATAATGGAGAAGGAAGAGAGATGGAAAAGGTTACAAAAATACAAATCTAAAAATCTAGAATAATATACAAGAAACTAAGGGGAGTTTCATATAAAACCATATACAAACAGAAACTGTAAAAAGGAAAGAAAAATGAGTATGAAATATACAAATATCAACAAACAAGAGAGAAAAAGAAAAAGAACTAATCAAATAAACAAGTCCACAAAAAAAAACTAAAATGCGAGTGTTAAAGCACATGTGTGTCTGTTCTGTTGATTGTTCTTTTCTCCATAAAGTGGAAGTTCTTCTGTGTGGAAGCGGAGAATGGTTCAGGTGCGCTGTCACTTCGACGAAGAGGGCGCAAAAATTCCCAATGTCGACTTGCAGGAATGGAAAAGGCTTGAAGTGAAAGATGATCACGGATTTGTTCGAAAAAGCTCTTGAAAATCATTAAGATGGAGTAGCAATCGTTGGATTTTAAGTCGGAAGCCTTTGTTGGAAGCGACGTTGCGGAACCAGATTAGCTCATGTTGCTGTGCCGGTTTAGACATGTGGAAGGATTCAGTCAGAATGCACTCTGTCGCGTTTGTTGGCAAGGGGTGCCGTTTGTGTTGAAATTTGCTGTTGAGGCAAGGTTAAACCTTTTCAGGTATGAAAGAAATGGGCCCTGTCCTGTAAAAGAAAGGATTTCTTCCCTTTTCCAGTAGCATGGTTGAGTCGAGACTATTGGCAGGATGTTAAATGTGGACCTCCACGTATCTTCATCTTCCATAGGAGATAATGCAACATTTTCCAAAGTAGTAATTTTTAATGCAATAATTCCGGAACAGATAAAAATATGAAAACAGCAAAGTAGACACAGGGGAAAAATAAATAAATAAAATCAGGAGAATTACATCCGGGGCATTGAATATATTGCAACTGTAATATACTCTAAAACTTGTATACCAAAGGAATGGGACAAATATGAGAGCTCAAAAATGTGAATCCATTTTCCTTCAAGCCCACTTCTAATAACACCCCAAACGAAGCGTGGGAAAGAGCTTCCTTTCTTTAGTAAAATGTTAACTGCTCATTACGCCTAGGATAATTCTTCATACCATAAACGAGAGCCTGGTTAAGTCTTCTCTGTGTTGTCTGAGCCATTTGAATTTCTTAGCAAAACTCTAAAGAACGAGGATCTGTATCTCTCAATGGTAAAAAATAAATAGTTTCCATACTATCATATGACTTTAAAACTGTAACTAACATTCAGGTACAAGATTTTTAGAATCCAATAGGATTCTGCAACCTCTATACTCTTTATCGTTACTCAGAATGTACAGAAATTTGTGTCATGTACTGTAATAATGCAGCTAGTTGCGGTACATTATCATTTGTTGAAATCAATAAATGAAATTGACGTGATAATGTAGTTAATTTGGACGCCACCGCTATTTATTTGCACATATTACTGAGATACTCATATTTGAAATTCTTTCCTTCTGTTCATTCAATCTGCGATATATATATATTTCATAGCAACCAAGAAACAAAAAACAAAAATTCAGAAACATACAAGAAACAATGGCAAAAAATAGACAAAATTTGAATAAATTGAACAATATCATGGCGAGCCGCTCGTCAGGAAGAGAAGCTCGCCTATGGGGTCTATTCTGGTACCCCCGGTTGGGTTGGGTTCCGTTGTTAACGTGAGGAACCCAACGGGGGGTACCAGAATAGACCCCTATGATATTAATAAGTGCTTTTTTCTGCCAGAGACACATGAAAACCGTAAAAATATGTCGCCATCCCCTCAAAAAGCACACGACAATTAAAAATGGAAAATGGAATGAATATATATATATATATCAAAACAAACTTAGAAACACAAGACAAAAACTCAAAAACAGTCAAGACACAATGGCAAAAATAGAAAAAAACCAAAAATAGACAAAAACCAAAATAAAATTGAAAAATATCATAGCGAGCCGCTCGTCAGGAAGGGAAGCTCGCTCATGATATTAATTTGTAATACATATATATATATATCCATTTTTAATTGTCTTGTGCTTTTTGAAGGGATGGCGGCATATTTTAACGGGTTTCGTTTGTCGTTAGCAGAAAAAAGCACATATTAATATCATAAGCGAACTCCTCTTCCTGACGAGCGGCTCGCTATGATATTTTTCAATTTATTATGGTTTTTGTCTATTTTTTGCCATTGTGTATTGGTTGTTAAATTTTGTCATGTCCACTAACCTTTATTTCCAGCTAGAATTGGAAGTTAAAAGCCCATTGAGGCTGTGCACTTCCTCCCACCACCCCACACACATGACTTGAAGTTTTTGTCTTATGTTTCTTGTTTGTTTTGATATATATATGTATGTATTCATTTTGTTTAAAATGATGTTGAAAACATATATTCATTTAACTGGGATTGAACTGGGACTGTTATTGATTTTTAAAAGCCTTCTAGGAATGAAAAAAGAAATCTAATCATAATAAATCATTGTGACAATGTCACTTTGTCTCGCCCTCCTGCCGCTGGATGGCGCTGCAAGGACTTTTCGCAATGAGAAACAATATAGACACAGAGTCTCTTGACTGACCGTGCGAGAACGATGGCTTTTTCCCCTCTCACGGAGCTGACAAATCTCGCCATGCTTAACGAGTTGTATAATGTAATGTAATCTTAGTTAATCCAGAATAATTCTATGTGGAAGATGTAAGAACAATAAATTTAGTTTAATTCAACTATGACCCAGCTTTATTTTAACCGTACTCCTCATTTCCTGTGAACTAGCCGGAAATGGCGGTTAAAACTGGCTCCCAACTGTTAAGGCCGAATCCCCTGCATCCTGTTGGTTGATAAGTATATTTTGTAATCTATACTTTTAAAATGAAAAAAAGAAAATTAACGATTTAAAATATGGTATTATTTTGTCGAAAATTGCAATCATAAATCATACAGTTTGAATTTTGTTCGCACGTGTTAGTCCTAACTTAAAATTTGTTGCACGTGTTAGTCCTAGTTCAAAAGTGTTAAAAATGCTTCGGAACTAGTTAAAAGTAAAATAACTGTTACATTTGCGTATTCGGAGTTACGATTTTTTGTTTCAAAATAATTATTTTGTGCTCATTTAATTGCTTTAAAGTTCGAGGTTTTTGAACATTTTTTTCAGGTGAAATTGTGTTTGAAATATGTATAAAATAAAGGTCTCATTTTGTTGTGTGTATCGAATGCTATATATTTTCATTAATTAAAGCAATTATTTTTGGTGTTTTATATTTGTAATAGTATTCAAATTGGTAAAATAATTATTGTATCCAGTTATTGATTATTATGATTGAAGATGCAGTGATTAATAGTAACATAATTATTAGATATAATTTAATTGTGTTATGCTTGTTAATAGTTTATTGTCTAATAATAATTGCTTAATGGTAAATTAATTATTATCACCAATTTAATTGTTCTTATGACTGCTAATTTGTAATTGATAACTCTATCTATTTTTACTTCATTTAAAAAAAGTAACTTAAGAACCTATTCTATCTGCTGTGTTTAAGTATTGAATTAATTGTTAGAAAAGTTTGTTTTTTAAAAATTAAGATTTCATTGATTGTATGTTATAATGTGTTCATCATCTGCTTCCATTGGAAACAAGTGTGTTTGTGCGCGTTACAATGAAATTTTACATCTGAAGTGGGCGATATCAGATATTGAAGTTTTACAGTGAATCGGTCGATTGAAGTGCTAATAAATTATTGTATGTGATTGTGCGTGCTACACTGAATCGTCGATTCAAGTGCAAATAAAATTATCGCATGTGATTGTGTCTTCTATCGTGAATCAGTCGATTCCGCCAAAAGTTCAAGCATGGCTTTCCTCGGCAAAGCCCGTAAAGAAGATCTGATCATTCTCGCCAGAGATTTAGGAGAAGAGGTCACCCCGGACCTCAAGATAATAGATCTGAGGAATTTGATCGTGGCAAGCACAAATTATGAGATAGAGTTTGTTAAAGGTCTGCTGAACACAGTTATATCACAACGAACCGAAGAGGCTGAACAAAGAAAACGTGAGATCGAAAGTGAAGAGAGAAGGAAAAGAGAAGAAAGAGAATTCGAACTTTAAAAGCTGAAACTTCAAAACGAGTCTTTCAATTCAGCTGGTAGTGGGCGTTCCCGTCCAAAAATAGGTTTCTTGTCTATAATTAAGTTTGATCAAGTAAACAATGATGTCAGCTTATATTTAATCCTATTTGACCGCCAAGCTCAGGCCAGGTCGCAGACGTTCCGAAGGAATTTTGGGCTTTACACTTGCGCAGTCTGCTACCCTATGAAATAGCACAGATTGTTGCCAGAGAAAACGTATGGATTTCACGGGATTTTGAAAAGGTGAAGAGCCTGCTACTGAAGAGATATTAGCTTACAGCTGAGAAATTCAGGCAGCTGTTATCCAAACACTGCAAGTCTCCTACTACTACCTGGAAAGACTTCGCATATGAAGTCAGGAACTATTTTCACGGATAGATCAGTGGTATAGATATTTCCACTTGACTAGCTAAAGGAGCTAATCATCATAGATCAAATCAAGCGTAGAGTTTTCCACGAAGTGCGTGAGCACTATATCGACGATTGGAGCCAATTCAACGATGTTGAAAAACTAACTAGCAAGTTAGACGACTATTATGCAGTTCGAACCAAAAGAGATTTTCATACCTCTACCCCCCAAAGAGGAGCTGAAAACAGAGAATACCTTACTCTTAACCAGAAGAGGTATCCAGAACAGAATCCGAAATTTTCGGAGAAACCTAAGCCTGAGAAAATATAAAATCGATCAACCTTGACATGTTATGGCTGTGGAAAGCCAGGATACATAAAAGCCAAGTGTCCTTCTTGTACACCCAGAGAGAAGTGCAGTTCCAGTAGTATAACTCTTTATACTTGTCATATTTCTGCTTCACCAACAGCTCTGCTAGATATCCGCATAGGTGATATCCATGGAAGAGTATGTGCTGACACTGGTGCCACTCGCTCCATTGCTGGTGAGTTAATGTTCAACTCGCTCCGAGAACGAGGAGTTGATTTCCAGAAGATGGAAGTTACGATGGCTTTGGCAGATGGCAGCCGAACTACCATGAAATCTTACACCGCCCCGGTGTCCATTGACATTGAAGGAAGAACTGTGCTCATTGAGATGCTGGCTTTACCAAAAGCAAAAGGCAACCGAACACTCTTAGGCACTGACTTTTTGGAAAAGTCTGGCATTGTTCTAAACCTCAAGAACAAAAGATGGTATTTCAGTGACAAGACTCATCACAGGATATGTTTCAAGGAAGACCTTAATATAAATTCTCTACAGACTGCTGGGAGCAGTATAGCCAACAGTTGCAACCTTCGTGAAGATGAAGGTACACCTCTGACCCCAGAGCAAATAGAGAAGATGAGCTACCTGCTCGAAAAATTTGACAGTGACTTGACTGTTCGTGCGAGAACGATGGCTTTTTCTTCCTCTCACTGGGACCCGTCTGACAAAATCTCGCCATGCGTGGCGAGTTGAATAATGTAATGTAATCTTAGTTAATCATCCAGAATAATTCTATGCGGAAAATGTGAGAACAATAAATTTAATTTAATTTAACTTTGGTCCAACTTTATTTTAACCGTCGATTTCACTTCCTGTGAGCTAGCCGGAAATGGCGGTTAAAACTGGCTCCAACGTTCATTAACATAAAATACTAATTCGAAATCCAGTATTTTGGGGATAAAATTTATTAATATGAAGGTGCTGTAAATAATCCATTAGTACTTGCTTTTTCAAATCATGGAGACAAAAATTTCTAAGCTAGCTTAATAAACTGAAATGAACAGATTTCTTTCAATATCTTACACAAATTAATATAAATCAAGAAGAATTTAGCATTAATAGTAATTTAAAAGTAATTTTTAAGTTGTAGTTTTTAACTTTAAAATTTTATAGCTAATCTGGGTTATGTAATCTTTCAGAGTAGTATGTGTAATAAATGAATGTAAAACAAATTGGATAAAAAATTTTCAAGTGTCAATATACATAAAATTTAAACCATTTATTATTCATTTTAATTTGCATTTTAAATTTGATTCTAGTTCAGAATCTTCACATGTCTCATATCTAGTTTAGAGTGGAAAAGAAGTTTTGGGATATAAAGGTTTAAATTTCCAGTTTTTTGTTTCTTTCAATCAGAAAATTTCTTCCGTAAAACCAAAAAATGAATTTGAAGTTTTCCATTAAGATTTATGTCTAAAAATTTTTCGTTCTTCTCTATTTAAAATAGGAATAATTATTAGCAAAATTTTCTGCTGCAAAAGGCCTATTATTTTTCAGTTAGTGATCCTAAAATTTTTTATATCTCTGCATCCGAGGAGATGAAAAAAGTGCTGCTTGACAGTGCATTTTATTTATCAAAGGGAATTTGCACTTCGGATGAAGTTTATTTGTGAGCAACTTAGATAATTCATGCGTCGAATTAATTGACATATCTTTTAGGAAGATACAGCGCAGTGTATGACATGCGTAATATCACTACGAATAATAGCAGAGTAACTCTTTGCCTTGCTACAATATTGAGTTTCGAAGCTAAAGGTGGGCTATTGGGATGTGGGGTGGAACTCATAGTTGTCGGCTATACATACAGGGTGCCACAAAAAGGGGAACAGGATTTATTTCCTTAAATATTGCACTTAGATATATACCTCCAATAATAAAATTTCATCAAATAAGGTGGGAATTTGTATAAAACACTTTGGCTTCAGTCGGGATTGTTAATAAAAAGTTTAAAAATTAAATTTTTATACGGTTCCCATAGAGTAAAACTGTCAATTAGTAAAATGTTACTCTGACGCTCATCTATGTATAAAATAAGTTTCACGATTCTATATGCAAAAACCGCAGAGATATATTAATTTATAGATTTAAAGGGGCTTCTCAAAAATTGAAAGGGAGATGTTTATTGCAGAAATGCAAATTTCATCCAGTAGTTATGAATTGAAAAAAATTCCTAATCAAGCATCTTATTATTACTCAGTTTCATTGGTCGATAGTTGCAAATATCGATTTTATTAGAAAGATGGGAAGGAGCACTTCAGAAAGTGAAAAATTAAGGTATCACAGGAAAGTAGAATAATACCGATCAAGAATATTAAATTATTTCCCCCTAAGTGGTATACGTATCACTAAGCTTTACCTAAAGATAGTGGTGGCTCGTCTTTTAGAGCCGCAGAGTAGCAGAACCCACTAAGAATATTTTGAAAATTCGTATTTTCGTTTTTATTCGTATTTGCTTACTTTTCCACTCTAAGATTTCGATGTTCGACGAAAATGGAAAAGTAATAAAAAGGAGAAAATAAGACAGAAATGGATCAACAAGTAAGACAGACATAAGGTGGGATACACATCAAACAGTTTTGGAAAGCACCAAAATTAACTCATTGCGCACAACTAAATGATCTGAAGGGAGAGGGTGAAAAGTCCGTGTTTGAACTTAGCCAGAACTCGATTTTCGGATGCTCCTGTTTGGTGCTCGGCCAACTAATGGTCATTTTTTTTATTTGTTTTCCCTCTCAATTTTACCAAATGTTTGTTTCGCGCTCTTGATTTGTTTTCCTTCTATTTATCGTTCATTGGTTATTTCTAGGTTCCGGATTCAACATTTTTGCTTCAACGGGAATGTGGCTGGTTACTACGCATTTGTTTTCTTTTGTTAGAAGTCATTCAACGAAAGAAACATAAGACGGTAATTTTCTAAAAAAAATTCAAATAATTTCAAATAATAACAAATAAAAATTGAAAAATTTGGTCTATTTAAAGGTAAAGCTATTTTTAAGAAATTGTATTTCAGCTGTATTCTATTCATATTCATGTAACATTGCTTGTTTCTGAGCAGATGAACCGACAGTGTTTTGTACAGTTGTGGATGGCTAACAATTTGAACTATTTTTGTTAAATACTTCAATTAATGCAGTATTTAACCATTTTTTTAAATATAATAAGAGTTAATAAATGCATTATTATTTCTTGATTCTGCTGTAGTGATAATTTTTGAAATATGCATATTTTCTCTTAATCGCACATCGAATTACTCTATCAAACAGCAGTCAGAGGTAGGAGAAAGTGGTGTAAGTCAATAAATTTGCGTTATAATATCTCTGTAAGTTTTGTAGAGTCGTAAAAGTTTAGTTAATGCATAGATGAGTAAGCGAGGAGCATTTTACTTACTGACACTTTTACTCTATGAGGACGGTATAAAAATTTAATTTTTTTTAAACTTTTTATTAACAACCTCTGCAGTAGCCAAAGTGTTTTCATAGACTTGTTTGATGAAAAAAGTATATATCTAGGAACAATATTTAAGGAAATAAACGCTAGTTTCATTTTTTGGGATACCCTGTATCTCAGCGTGAGAACTCCTGATCCCCAATAAACTTCACGCGTCTTTTCTATATAACGGTTCTTTTGCAGGATCGAGACTCCCACCAGCGATTTCGATCTAGAAAACATGAATTTTTAACCAGGCCACCACGGCCAAGCAGTAAAATGTTGATGTTCCCGTTGGCCATCTCACTCAGAGTGTAAATAATACCCCATTGGGCTTTGGAAATTTTTTCCCGTCTCGGTAGTGGGTCTTTTTGATTCGCCAACTTTTCTTCTGTATGAAAAGAAGTCGTGTCTTGGTTAAAGGATGAAACTTTAAGAATTTTGTCAAGGTGGTATCTTCAACTAGCGGTATAAGTTTCAAATCTTGGTTTTCGAAGGGTAAGAATCTTGGCGTGAACTGTAAGTCACACAACTGTCGATATGTTGAAACGATGCATTTGCCAAAAGATTTAGTTCAAAATGGCAACACTATCTCTTTGCACGTGGTCATTTCGGATTATTAGTTTACAATTGAAATCCAAACACAGTTTTCGGATGTCGGCACAAACTGCTGGAGGTGTTGAAATTTTGCCTCTGTATTTAAGGTCAGTTTTTTTTTTAATATTTCACCTATTCCCCTTTTAGTTTTATACCTGACACACACGTTGAAAGTTTTTCTTATCAATAAAAGCACAAATAATTATCTGAGAGGAAATTAAATAATGTGAGAAGAGGTGATCAACCTCGGCCAAGTGCATCGTCCTGTACCTTGCTCACCTGTAAACAGGATAGTTCGATGCTGTATCAACATCGAAAAAGGAGTTTTAATTAAATTTGTCGTAAACAAAACGTTATGTGGCGGTTGTTAAGGACGTGCAAGGTGACCAAGTCGTAGTGAAATTTCTTACGAAGAAAGAAAATGCATTTGAATAGCCACATATTGAAAGTGTTTTCAATATAAAAGCTGCAGATATTGTCATTATTTTACCTGAACCGTTATTTTGTCGATGAGGCTAATACAAATTTACGGTTTCATTTTGTAACTATAACATTTACCCTTCTTGGTCGGCGTCGCACGTCATACGTTTGGCTTTTTTGTGTCCGTACGGTCGGCGTCGTATGTCATACGACGAAGAGAAAATTGTATCTTTGAAAGTGAATTCGTAGTTATTTACGCGTCTAGTTATATTCCGTGATTTTGATAATGTAAGCAATAATATAATCGGCAATAAATGATATCAATGTGGGTTTTACACTCTGATGGTCAAGAAAGATTGTACAGCTGTTTTCATGATAAATTTGTAAAACCACTTTAAAAAAACATTTTTTATACATCATTATTATTTTTTTTCATGCAGATATTTATCTTAAATACCTCAAAGCAATAGATTTGAAAAATATATTCTGAGAGAGCATTTTGTTTTAATTTTATACTTGGGTGCATTACAGGGAAAACTGGATATCAGTGAACAGAATATCACATGTATGACCATCAGTAGGTGAAGCAAAAACTGCTTACTGACAAAAATATTTTGCATTTTCAAATTCAGGATAGAACATCGATTAATTTACAAAGGCAAAATAAATGCTATTTTTAGGTCAGAAATTCGAAAAAAATCAATTTGATAAGCTTTTCCTTAAGCCTAAGCAAAAACTGAACTTTTATTCTCATAGATGATGCCCGAACGTGTTAGCATTTTGTATTGCGCCCTACCGAAGGTTGAGGGCGTGTTCGGGAGTACTTTAGACTACAGTAATGTTCACCTAAATCACCCCAAGGGTCCTACACTATCTCTTACGAACCCCATACAATGTTTCATAAATTTGTAGCCACATACGCACCTTTAACAGAAGCATAATAGAGTTGAAACTGTGGTTCATCTGACTGTATGAATCATTTTCAATTGTCAACTTCACAGTGATAGAATATTTTAACAAACTGTTTCCTCAAAACTGTCAGCAGATGAAAGAATGTGACCTCCTGTTCAAATCAGTTTCCATTAAGTTTTTATGAATAGTGTTTATGCATGACCTTAAATAAGTCATCACGTTTTCATCACATGATCACGACACCATTATGTTTATCCATGACCTTAACATTTATAGTTATTTCTACAAAGTTTAACTGTTAAACTATAAAAACACTGCTGACCTTGAGAATTTACTCATTTTTTTGCTGCTATCATTTGTGTTACTAATATAAAATCTGCCAATTTCGAAATATTATTGGCAAACTCTTTTTGTGTTATTATGCCAAGTGTCTCATAATTTGACACTCAATTAAATTAGTCATCAAAGTTTGAAAGTTCTGCCAATTGATTCGTCATCGAAGTTGCTTGTATCTGTAATTTTGCTTTACTTGCAATCGGTAATTTTTGGCAGCTACCTCGTATTTTTTAACCAAAGCTCTGATGCATGCTTATATAAGGTATATAGTCTTTAATAGGCTGTTGACTCAACCCATTTTCAGTATTACACATGCTCTCATCAAACCTGCGTAAAATAATTTACTTAATGGTGCATTTTTTTTACATATGCAATCGAGAAAATGTCACATAAACGTTCTTCATGATTCTGTGGAACTGGAATTAGGACGGAAGAACCTATATAAACAATTGACAAAGACCTTGGGGACTTTTGAAAAAAAATCCCAATAATTTTTCCTGTTTTGAAACATAAAAAAACACTATTTAAAATAATTTGACACCGAAATATTTTTTCTCAGAAATATATGACCAAAAAAGACATTGGCTCTGTCACATTCGGTCCCTCGCATACTAATTTAGTTCTTTTCGAATTCGCCGTAGGTTGCAAATCAAGTGCAAGAACTTATTCATCGTTAGCCTTTTCTTTGTTCCACCACATCATCCAAAATGTGGAATCTTTAACTTTGAAGAAACGATGGCAATTGTATTTACCCGCACTTAGGATTTGTTTCCCGGGGCCAATCGAGACAATTTCTACTACTTATTTGCTTCTTCAGTTGTACCTTCGTAGAAAAAAGTCCTCGAATACATTAAGTTGAGCCGTCATTTTGTGCTATCTTTACACCTGAGGCGAATCCAGATTGAATGCGGCACAGTTAATGGAAGCGAACCACTTCTGGCAGTGGGGAGAACAGTGTCGAATGTTGAGATCACTCATTTATTGTTACTTGTGAAAAATGTCTCATGTTATATCCTTCCGCGTCTCGTACGTGGCCAGAGGGTCTTTCTTTTGCGAATCAGCCTATCGAGCTGTCAGCTTTAATCGGTGTTTTATTTTGCATAGATTCGTGGCTAGTTAGGGAAACTTGGAAAAGGAGATGTTTCCTTCTTTAAGACAGACGGTGTTGGATGAGGGAGCGGGGCAATATTTTAAGGTTTTACTACTATCTGTTGAAGTAGTAGTATTCATCATTTCATAACCGATTGGACTT
The DNA here is from genome assembly GCA_013235015.1 of Araneus ventricosus. Classification (NCBI taxonomy): domain Eukaryota; kingdom Metazoa; phylum Arthropoda; class Arachnida; order Araneae; family Araneidae; genus Araneus; species Araneus ventricosus. The sequence goes on from BGPR01004001.1 coordinate 103,357, forward strand.
CTTATATGTTTTCAGATGACGGATAAAAAAAAACCTCTATAAATATGAAAAACGAGTAAATGTTATCAACAATAGCTAATTAAAAAAATCCAAAAAGTTTGTTGAAAAATGCAATGACAAATTTTAGGCAAGCGAGCAAAACAAACAATAATATGATTTTTATTGCAGCGACAGGTTGTTTAAAAGAGCTCTAATCGTTGTGACGTTAGAAGGAGGATTTCAATTTCATACAGTGGAATTCTGAAATTGTTATGTTTTTCATATTAATCTCCGGAAAGAGAGCGTTTTACTTGTTTAACAGTTTCCATTGTTTAGAAATATATGAAGGAGCTTTATTTTTATTTATCGAAAATATTCTGGAATGCATTAACGAATTTATTCTCGCTTATTTTGCTTAACTTTGGAATGTAAAGTATTGTTTTGCTCCGTTAAAAGGGAAAGTTTTCATCAATTGTATAAG